>PVJA010029350.1:0-26731 GCA_004027025.1 Myocastor coypus
GCAAAGGACAGAACAGGTAATTTAATACTGAATTGGAGGACTATTACCCAAATCCCAAGACTTACCTAAAAAGCCCCCACCATCAATACAATATGGGATTATTAAAAGAATGGAAGATTTGACAGATATGTAGAAGAAATGTTTAGTAATTTTTTGTTAATACCACTGAACTATTCATGTTTTATTGTCAATTTATTTTAAGATTTTTTTTTTTTTCTTGTTTCAGAACTTTTATTTATTTATTTATTTATTTTTATGGCTGGCTCAGCCTCCCCTAAGGGCAGGGCTAGCACAGCATGTGGTGCCGGGGATTGAACCAGGGCTAGCACAGCATGTGGTGCCGGGGATTGAACCGCGGTCCCTGCAGCCACCTGAGCTTTCCTAAGCAGGCGCTTTAGACCACAGAGCCATCCTGCCGGGCCATTTATTGTCAAATTTTAAGTGTTTTTTCTATATTTTCATTAACAGAGTCGTTTATCAAATATCTTGTGTAAATATTTACTCAGTCTGTAGCTTGGCTTCTCTCAACTGCTTTTTGAACTTTGATTAGCCCTTTTCTCCCTGCCTTACATGATCTGCTAGTTTGACAAACATGCTTTCTCTGTCTTCCTTCAGGGTATTAGCAGAAATGGTAATTAATCAGGAACCTGCACCAAAGCATATAGCCTGTTACTGTAGTCCTCATCTGTGTTAATTTAAGCTCCTGAATTAGCAACCTGGGTTTAGTTGCTCACATATGCAGTCCACATTTTCTCTCGCATCTATAGAGTATTGTAAGAGTTTATCAGATGTCATAAACTAATTAAGTTTTCTCTGCCTCTGGCCTTTACCAGTATGCTTGTCAATATCTTTATCAGCCAAGGAGAGTGAGGTTAATTCTTCCTATTTTTAGGGAAACCTCAGTAGAAGCCATCCTTTCTCAGTGTTTATAAACCACCTGCCAAGGATCCGTCTTTTCTGGGGAATCTATGATAGTCTTTTTCTTTATTGAAAACTTAGATTTGCTTGCTGATCACCACGTGTCAGACCCTACAGGCCATAATCTCCCTGTACTTTATTCCTTCAGTTTGTCACTTTGTTTCTATTATTATAATCTGAATTAGATAATATATGTATTGTTCAGAAATCTTAAAAATAGGCCAAGCAGTAAGTGGCCTGAAATCTAGCTCCTGGCTGCTCACTGTGACTCATAGTTGGCAGACACTCTTAGTTTCTTGTATACCTTTCCAAGGTTGTTCTATGAATACGTAAGCAAACTCGAAGTAATGTTTTCTGTATTTTTTAAATCCTAGTGACAGCACACTATTCTTTTCTGAGACAAAATTTCACTTCAAAGGTCTCAGTATGTCCCTAAAGTCAGCAGGTATCCCAGGCTGGACTCAAACTCACAGCGCTCCTACCACCTCATCCTATGCTGTGCTGGGATTATAGGTGTGGACTATTTATTATGCCTGACTTTATTTTATTTATTTTTTTATTCTTTGCATGGTACTGGGGCTTGAACTCAGGACCCTGCACTTGCCAGGCAAGTGCTTATTCTAGAGCTATCTTCCTGGCCCACCTGACTCTTTATTAAAGGATTAAGTTTCCAGTCTTTTAGTTTATATTCCTAACTGCAGGTCAGGAAAGTACTTGATTTATGAATTCTTCCTGAGAAAACATGCTGCCAAATTTTTAGATACTTGCAACTTGTATAGGTAAAAAGTAGTATGTCAGCATCTTAAATTTGTGCTTATCAGGTTACAGATGAATTTATGTGCTTTTAATGTACTTTACCATTTGTATTGCTTTGTCCTGACCTGACCTCTTTTCTGTTGTTACTGATCTTTTTCTTAGAAATTCTACAGAACCGCTTTCTAAATAGGAAAATTAACTTATAAGAACAATTAGGGGCTGGGGAGATAGCTCCATGGCACAAGTGCCTGCCTGACAAGCACAAGGTCGTGAGTTCGAACCCTGGTCCTAAAAATAAAAAAAAAAAAAAAAAAAAAGAACAATTAAAAAAAAGAGAAAAAAGAGCTGGGTGTGGTGGTACATGCCTGTAATCCCAGCACTTGGGAGGCTGAGGCAGGAGGATTGATGTGAGTTCGAGACCAGCTTGGGCTACAAAAGTGAGCTTAAGGCCAGTCTGAACTGCATAGCGAGACCCTGTCTCAAAAAGACCAAAAAAAAAAAGAAAAGAAGAAGAACAATTTTTACTTGTTATTTGTCTTTTCTGAATATTATTTTCATCACAGAACTTAGTTTAAGTCAAAATTATAAAATTTTCCTTTTATAGTTCCAAGGTTTTGTGACATCAAAGTCATTTAATACTTTTTTAACATTTAAATTTTTGGGTCACTATGAAATGTGGTCCAAAATAAATGAAATATAATTTGACTGTGCCCTCATATGGCTCCACATTTGTCCACTTCAGTTGTCCTGTTTAATATATATATGCCAACTCAGCCTGCCTGGGGTTGGTGCTGCCACAACATGTGGTGCCAGGGATTGAACCTTGTTCCCTGCAGTTGCCCAAGCTTGCCTAAGCAGGTGCTTTAGCCTGCTGAGCCATCTCACCGGCCCTGTCCTCTTTAATTTGGGTTGACATTTTCATCATACTTTCAATTTCCTGTATACATTAGGTATATTTCTGGACTACCTATTGTGTTGCTTTTATCCATGTGGTTATTCACATGATGAGTCCATATGAGTTTGTTTCTTTCTCCTTCCTCTTTCCTTACCTCCCTTTCTTTCCCCTCTCCCTCCCTTCTCTTTCTCTCCCTTCTCCTCCTCCCTCCCCACCCTGCAGTGCAGAGAAATGAGCCCAAGAAGTTCATGTGTATTAGGCAAATGCTTAACCACTAAGCTGCAGCCCCAGACCTTTCCTATAGATGCTCTATCTAGAAACGATGTATCACTTGATTTGCCTAGGCTGACATTAAACTTGTTCCTTCCACCTTACCTTCCTGGATGCTCCCATGCCCAGCTTGAGTTTCATCTTGAGGCTGTATTTTTTTAAACCTGGTAGGAATAGCCCTCTGTTTTTTGTTTAGTGTTGAGATTGAGTCCTAAGCTGGCCTCAAACTCACTGTGATCCTCCTGCCTCAACCTCCTGATTTCACTCTTAATAGGTTCAGCAATCAGAATCATTTGGAAATCTGTCTTGTCTAGGATTTGGTTCTCAAAGTCCCCTGCTTCCCAGGAAAGTGACCCTTTGGCTTTGAACAACTGGTGCCTGGAGGTCATGGACCTTGAGTTTACTCACAGATTCACAAGTCACCACATGACTGATCATCTTACATCTCCAAACTGAATTTAACCCTTTTCTAGAGTTAGGCTAAAGATTTTTGTTCTTCTCACTTGGGATTAAGGTTAATGAAGAGACTTCATTGAATATGGCTTCATGTACACATAATTTTGAAACTGCTTTCATGAAAAAAGTTATCTTATTAGAGTCATGATGATATTTCTTTTTACACCAGTAATTGAACTCAGAGCCTTGTGCTTGTTAGGCGGGTGCTGTGCCACTGAGCTATCTGTTATACTTGACCCTCACTGTGACTTTTAACAATAAACTTTTATTGGGTGAATGGCTTTGGTTACTAGGATGTAAGAAAAAGTCTTACAAGCCAGGTGTGGTGGCGCACACCTGTAATCCCAGCACCTGGGAGGCTGAGGCAGGAGGATCAGTGTGAGCTCAAGGCCAGCCTGAACTGCACAGCGAGACCCTGTCTCAGAAAAAAAGAAAAAAAAAAAGAGGAAAAAGTCTTACAGGAACCAGTGGACAGTGGGCAGCATAGCAGTACTACCTGTAAACCCTGCTGCTTAGAAAGAGAGGCAGGAGGACCACAAGTTCATGACAAGTTAGGATAACGTAGCAAGATCCAGTCTCAAAATTTGAAAATAAAAAGGGCTAGAAATGGTGCAATAACTCAGCATGAAGCCTTGGATTCAGTTCCCAATGAAACATACAGTCACACATGGGGTATATGTAGTGTGTGAGCGGTGTGCGGAAGGCACTACGGGACACAATGGTGGGTGTCTTCACATGCTGTTCATGTCATCTGGGTGCTGTGGTCTTCTGCTGGAATGGAAAGAACTCAGAGATAACCAAGAGGAAATTTTCCTGCTGATTTAAACCCTCCTGGGCTTTCCAGATTGCATCTAATGCATTTGCAAAAGCACTACACTGCTGATTGCTCCCATGACCTCATCTTGCCAGCCAGCTACAGGCTACCCATCCATCTCCATCCAAGGTGTTTGTTTTTAATTTATGACACTGATAGGAAGGCAGAGATATCTGTTCCTCCAGGCCTCAGCATATCTAGCCCCTCCCTCACTCTTCTAGGGCATTTTCTCTTGGAAATCATGTCTAATTGGGAGGAGATGATATTGGAAGGTCTGGAACATGGCTTCCTGCTGTCTCCTGCATAGTTTTTCTCTCCCTGGTGCTGCCCCTGAAGTTCTTAAGCAATTTTGATTTGAAAAAAATTCTTTCTCAGTCTTTATTTTCATTATTAGCTGCACAGCTAACTGCCCCCATTGTTTATTCCAGTGTGTTTTTGTGGTATTGGGAATCTAAGGAGGAAGCACACTTTCAATGAGCTGCATCCTTAATACATTTTGTATTTTGAGACAGTGTCTTGTTAAGTTTCTGAGACAGACCTCAAAATTGCAGGCTTCCTGGATCAGCTAGTTTGTGTTTTCCCTCTTAGGTGGACAAGGTTGTTTAGTTTTTTAGACAGTTGATACCAGGGACACCTAGAACTTCCTGGGAATGCACAGTCCTAGGTCACACCTTGGGTTGTGAGTTTGGTTGAGCCCTCCAGGGTACTCTATAAAATACTACAGTTTGAATTGCCTCAGGGAGGCATGATGTGAAGCAGGAGGACCAGTGTTACAGTTTGTGTCTAGTTATCCCCCCAAAGCCTCATGCAGTCGTGAGGTGGGGACTTCTAGAGTTCAAAACTAACTCATGATCAGCTAGGATTATGTGTCTTAGTACTGCTGGGATTCTCGCTATGGTCTGAGGCAGAGAGCCTGAATGTGTTATAAGAGAGACAGAGAAACAGACTCTCTGCTGCTTTCTGGTCCCCTGGTTGGTCAGTTGCCTCTGTCATCATTTGTTGCTGTTGTGCCACCATGAACTGGATGCTCTCTGCTCTCTTCCACTCAGCCTTGGGCCAGCCAAATATGGACTGAAACCTCCAGTAACTGTGAGCTAAATGAACTTTTCCTTCCTTCATTTTGGGTGTCAGATATTTGTCCCAGCATCTAGAGAAGAGTAACTGAGACAACCAGGGTCTCAGACTGTATTTCACTTCACTTTTTTCCTCTCTCCCTGCTTACATTATTGCTGCAACAAAAAAGATGAATTGTCCTGAGTTTGATTTCCAGTACCCAGAAAAAGGAGATGTGAAGCTTCCTGTTTTTGCAGTTTCTTTAGTTTTGTGTCCCCAGCTGGAATCATGTCAATCCAGAGAAGGAGGATGAGACTGTCATATTTTTGGCAACAGGCTTGGGACCCTGTGTCAGGAGCAGACGGTCCCAGTATTAGCTACATAAATCTAGCCATACAGGCTAGAGCAGATGGCAGGTTGGGAGTAGAGCAGTAGAGAGGCCTAATGGTGATAGCAACAAGTATTTGGGTGTCATTATTTTATTAGTTTATTACTGTTTGCAAACAGTACCATCCTTGTGGTCCCTTCTCAGTTTTATGTGTGATGGTACTGTAGGTGTCAGCCCCCGAGAGTTGGCACAACAGCCTAATCAATGTGTTCTGATGTCTTTTTTGATCTATTCTGTCATCTCTGAAGCTTTGTTAGCAGCACACAGGGAAAGGGGAATAAATGTAGAGTTTTACAGATCACCCTAAGTCCCTGACACCATAAGACCTTGAGAAGCATTGTTTTATTTTCCTTCTGCTGTTCCTCAGGGAAACTTCCCCTTCATGCCTTTTGGCTCACTGGAGTTCTAGAATCTAGTGGGGCAAAGGGACTTGCTTACTTGTTTGCTGTGATGCCAACAGTGAACATCTTCATATAAGTGAAAGAGCCATATGTGGGGGCACACACACTTGTGATCCCAGCTATTTAAGAGGCTGAGGAATAGTATTGCAAGTTCCAGGCCAGCCTGAACTATCCTATCTCATAAATAAATAGATAGATAGATAGATAGATAGATAGATAGATAGATAGATAGATAAATAAATAAATAAATTTGTTATAGATCTAACTAAGGCAAAGCCCTACAAGGCCTTGGTTACCTTGAATGTGTGTGGTCTTCAGATCTACTGCTTGTGTCCATGAAGTGGGCACTGTTGTTCTACTTCACATCAATACTGAGCCATTTCAGGGCTGGCAAGATAGCTCAGCAGATTAAGCACCTACTTAGGCAAGTGTGGGGACTGGGATTCAATCCCCCAGCACCACATGTCCCGCCCCCAGCAAGCCCCACCCCTGGCCTGTATTGAGCCCACCACTAAGACCAGGCATGGTGGTGCACACCTGTAATCCCAGCTCTGGGGAGGCTGGGAACAGGAAGATCACAAGTTTAAGCTGTGTAATGAGGCCCTGTACCAAATACATTTGAAAAAAAAAATGAATGAAAGAAGAAATGAAAGACAGATGAACAGAAACAAGGAAGGAAGAAGAGAAAGAAGGAAAGAAAGAAAGAAAGAAAGAAAGAAAGAAAGAATCAGTGAATAGGCCGGGCGTGGTGGCTCACGCTTGTAATCCCAGCACTTGGGAGGCTGAGGCAGGAGGATTGGTGTGAGTTCGAGACCAGCCTGAGCTACAAAAGTGAGCTCAAGGCCAGCCTGAACTGCATAGTGAGACCCTGTCTCAAAATACAAAAAAAAAAAAAAAAGAATCAGTGAATAATGAGCCAGTTTCTCTGACAGGGAGTTATACAGCTATTTAGGTTCAAAAGCAAAGCCAGGTAAGCAAATTCAATCCCAGTGCTGGCTGACATTTCCTCAATCTCTTGTGGAGTGGGTTTTCCTCACATGCATTCTACTCCCCTGGCAGGCTGACCTTCTACTGGCTGACATTGTGCTTTATTCCCAGTAACCTCTTGGAGGAGATAAGAGCCCATTAGCACTGATTCATGAGCTAGATGAGGCACACAACACAGTGCAAAATAAAAGAATCACAGCCCTCCAGCCGGAGATGGGCACTCATTTTATTCTCTCTGTATAAAGATGGGAATTAGTGTTGGCAAAGAGAGTAAGATACAGATTTGCACACAGTTCTGAGATCACATCACAAGAGTTGTGTAATATTTCTGTCCCAGGAAACCCCTTCTGTATCCCTTTGTTCTTGGAACGAGTGGGTTTGTGTTCACATTCATCTTTTGTTTCAATCTTTTGGATAACAGCTGTTGGCGGCAACTTTTTCCTTATCTCTCAAGTGGTTTTTCTGAGTATGAACCATAACTTAGCAGCTGGCTATAGTGGTGATGGTATGGCTCATCTCGTAGTACTAACAGGATAGAGCAGGGGTTTTTTTCTTTTTCTATTCCCTGGCATTGTAGTTTGAATGACAGAACATCCTGTGGCACTTCTAGAGAGGTTGTAGGACCTTAGGAAACCACAAATTCTTGTTACCAGAATTTTTAGTTACTAACTACAGATTCTTATTTTTTCTGTGTTTGTCCAATGCAGCTTCCATAAATGTACTGGTACAGAACTGCAAGATCTACAATGATGCCAGCTGTGACATCTCTGCAGATGGCCAACTCCTGGCAGCCTTCATCCCTAGCAGCCAGAGGGGCTTTCCCGATGAAGGCATCCTGGCTGTGTACTCCCTCGCCCCCCATAACCTGGGTGAAATGCTCTACACCAAGCGATTTGGTAAGGAATAGGAAGCCCAGCCTAATGGCAGGGACATTAGTGCTTTGGCATGGGCATTCCTAGGTGAGGCACAGCATGGGCGACAGCAGTAGACACACACTGCCCCTTCCTTCACCAAGGCACAGATGAAAGAGAAATTGCTCTGCTTGAGTCCTGATAGGAGCCGTATAGCGGCTTGCAAAGGAGAAGTCCTCCCTACTGCAGAACCTTCACCAGTGTGCTCATACAAGTAGTGGTCAGGAATAGGAGGGAGGTTTGGGGTCACAAAATAGGGAATAGCGTGCATTGTATATTTGGCATTGTGTATTAAAAGCCCCCAAGGTCTGGATTTACAGCTTAGTGGTAGGGCACTTGGCTAGTATTGATAGGTCCTGGTTTCTATACCCACTGTCACAAAAGAAAAGAGGGGCCATATTATATATTTCTTTTTTGATCAAGAAGTTCGACATACAAAAAAAAAAAAAGTAGTAGTTCGACTTGAGGGCCAGCCAGATAGTTCAGTGGATTAAAGCCCCTCCTTAGGCAACCGCAGGGGCTGGGGTTTCGATCCCTGACCCATGTGCCAGCCTGCCCCGGGACACACTGAGATGACAATTGAGATTGGGCATGGTGGCATGCGTGAATGTAATCCCAGCTCTTGGGAGGCTGAAAACAGGAGGGTCACTACAAGTCTGATCTGTGTAGTGAGACCCTGTACTAAATACATAAAATAAAAAAGCCCGGTGCCCGGCGGGATGGCTCATTGGTCTGGAGCACCTGCTTGGGAGGGCTTGGGCGGCTTCAGGGACTGTGGTTTGATCCCCAGCACCACATGCTGCGCCAACCCTGCCCTTGGGGCGGGCTGAGCTGGCCATAAAAATGAGTGAACAAACAAATAAAGGTTCTGAAACAAGAAAAAAAATAAAAATAAAAAAAATCTTAAAAAAAAAGCCCTACTTGAAATAATCAGAAGCCTATGCAAGGATTTATATGCAAGGAAGTTCACAGTAGTATTACTTATTATACCAAAAACATCCAACTATTGCCCAGAGAGTTTTTTGTTTGTTTTTAAGGCTTGCTTAGATAATTAATGACACGATGATAAGGTAGAATGCAGTGGGCCTTAAAAACTACTCTTCCAGGGCCAGGGATACAGCTCAGCAGCACGACATCTGTCTAACAAATGTAAGGTCATCAGTTCAGTTCCGGTACCAAACAAAACAAGGGGACCCTGTGGACCAGCACACTTGTTTAAGCATCTGCTCAGACAAATGCAGTCAGGCCCAGGGGATCTGGGTTCATCCCCAAGTCTACAACTGAAACCACCTTGCCCTGAGGGCATCATCAGACAGACCAAAAAAAAAAAAAAGGCCAACCAAAAAAAACTGCTTTTCTAGGCAGCAAGGTCTGGTGGTACATGCCTGTAATCCATGCTCTCAAGAAGCTGAGGCAAGAGCCCGGCGTGATGGCACATGTCTGTAATCTCAGCACTTGGAGACTTGGAGACTGAGGCAGGAGAATCAGTGCAAGATCGAGACCAGCCTGTGCCATAAAAGTGAGCTTAAGGCCACCCAGAACTGCATAGCAAGACCCTGTCTCAAACAGATTAAAAAAAAAAAGAAGAGGAAGAAGAAGAAGAACAACAAGGAGGAGGAGAAGCTGAGGCAGGAGGATCATGAGTTTCAGGCCAAAGACCAACCTGGACTCTTACAAATTCGAGGCCAGCATAACTACACAGCAAGAGCATGTCTCAAAACATCAGAAAGAAATAGCAAAACAAAACTCCTCAGA
Organism: Myocastor coypus; assembly: GCA_004027025.1. Taxonomy (NCBI): domain Eukaryota; kingdom Metazoa; phylum Chordata; class Mammalia; order Rodentia; family Myocastoridae; genus Myocastor; species Myocastor coypus. The sequence goes on from PVJA010029350.1 coordinate 9,605, forward strand.
AGAATGGTTAATATTCATAATATGTTAAGTGAAAAAAAATTTCTAAATGTTTATTGTGACACCAATTTTTAAAATGTATTTAACAGTATAATCATGATTAGCATTTATTAAGCAAAATGTTAAACACTGTCCTCAATGTATATATGCCTCCTTGTCTTACTACGCTACTCCTCTGAAGTAACTCTAGGCTGCCCAAATGAATGTGAAGATTGGCAAAAGGAAAAAAGGCTAAAAGTAAAAGTTGTTCACTTGGAATAACAAGAACTCTGGGAAATATTTCTGTTCTATTGGTCCCTAGGTCCCAATGCCATTTCGGTGAGCCTGTCTCCCATGGGCCGATATGTGATGGTGGGTTTGGCCTCACGTAGGATCCTGCTGCACCCCTCCACAGAGCACATGGTGGCCCAGGTCTTCAGGCTACAACAGGCCCACGGTGGTGAGACCTCCATGAGGGTGAGTGCCATCACTTCTGCTTCCTGGATATAGCTGTCTTGGGCTTAACAGTGTGGTAAAGGACAAGGTGTGACCTCCCAGTCAGAGCCAGAGCAATCAGCCCTGAGGTCAAAGGAAGGGCTCAAGTCTAGCCCATGCTTAACCAGCAGGCCTGACTTTTTTGAAATCTCTGGACAATTCAAAGAAGGGCTTAGGGCTGGCAAAATGGCTCAGTGGATTAAAGTGCCTGCAATCAGGCACAGGGGTCAGGGATTCAACCCCGGCCACGTTGAGAGGCAGTAGAGACTGGGTATGGTGGTGTGCGCCTGTAATCCCAGCTCTTGGGAGGCTGTAAACAGGCGGATCACTATGAGTCCAATCTAGTTGTGAGATGCTGAACACCCTGTAGACCCTTATCTAAAATACAAAAGAAAAAGAAAACAAAATGGGATTTTTCTCACCCTAGTATAGGAGCCACAGTTCCCAGAGGACTGACAATATCATCAGGTAATTAACTGATATTTTATTACCTCAACATGTTGTTGCAGTCCAGACCAGTAAAGTGAATTTCTTGCTTTTTTGTTTTTTGAGACAAGGCCTCACTATATAGTCCAGGCTGGCATTGAACTCACTTGTGTATCCTAGGGTGGCCTCAAACTTGGAATGATCCTCTTCCTCAACCTCCTGAGTGCTAAAGTTAGAGGTGTGCACCCCCACACCCAACTTTGATGAAGTATTTATGGAATTTGGTTTTTGAGGGGCTTTTTGGGTTTTTTGTTTGTTTGTTTGTTTGTTTTTCTGTTTTAGGGAAGGGTCTACAGGGTGTTCAGGGACTCTATTAGATCGGATTCATAGTGATCTGCCTATTTACAGCCTCCCAAGAGCAGGGCTTACAGGCACGTGTGCCACCATGCCCAGTCTCAGTTGCCATCTCAGCGCTCCCTGGGGCAGGGCCAGCATGGCAGGCCTGGGGATTGAATGTTTTTTGTTGTTGTTGTTTTGGTTTTTGTTTGTTTTTTGAGGGAGCAAACTAAAAAGTGAGGGTTGGGGACTAGGAGATAGCTCAGCAGCATATACTCCTGCCTGGCAAGTATAACATCCTGAGTTTGATTCCCGATACCAAAAAAAAAAAAAAAAAGAAGAAGAAAGAAAAAAGTGGTGTCTGTTCCAGCACTTCGGAGGCTAAAGCAAGAGGATCAAGACCAGCCTGGGCGCAAAGTGAGACCTATTTTTTTTTTTTTTAAGAATTATTTTTATTTTATTTTATTTTTTATTTTTTCTTGTTTCAGAACTTTTTTTTGTTTATTTATTTTTATGGCCAGCTCAGCCTGCCCTCAGGCAGAGCGGACACAGCTTGGGGTCCCTGCAGCTGCCCAAGCTTTCCTAAGCAGGCACTTTAGACCACTGAGCCATCCTGCCAGGCCCGAGTGAGACCTGTTTTTTAAAAAAAGATGGTATACCACAATGTCATAGCCATGATGAAGGATGAAGTTAGGCAGCTACTGTCCTCTTTAATATCTTGTGCATTTCATTAGTAGCAAAAAGGTCCTATTCAGGACCTCCTTCCTGTCTGGGTTGCACTGTGTTCACCTTGTGTCAAGTGTGTACTGAGCAGTGTATGCTTCACAGCCTGTGGGACTCAGCAAGCCCAGTGTACCTCACTGAGCTCCCCACATCCCAAGAGCCTCATTCACTCAGAGTTTGTCAAGGAGAACCAAGCATTTGAACTATTCTCTAATTAGCTGGCATTTAAGCTCTGTTGTAGTCTAAAAACCTGTAAACAAATTCCCTCAATAGTCTCTGCTATCTGTGCTATTTATAGTTTAATACACTTGGTGTTTCTGTTTTCTTCAGCTGTGTGTGTTTAATCTACTATGTTGGGTGCAGTGTCAGCTCCTTAGGGATAGACCCCAGGGTCCTTCATCTAGTGCTGCACACGTTGATGTTTGTAGAATACCTGGAATGGAAATTATTTATTTTAAAGAGAAAACTAGAGATAGAACCTAGTATGTACAAAACAATGGCAAGTGAGTGACCTGCTGTATGTAGTGCTAGCTATTCCAGCTGCTTCTCCCTCCTATCTCCTTATAAAATCCTCTGGCAGGTGCTGCCAACCCCCTTTCCAAACTCCTTTAATTTGATAAGGCTCTTGGCTTCCAGGGTATCTTCACCTGGATTATTCTACCTTAACCTGGAATGTCCTCTTCTGTGTCACCAGCTGCCTGCAAGCTCCTCCTTTTGTGTGGCACTTTCCTTAATAGAACTATGAAGGTTGAGGAGACAGCTCTGCAGCATAAGCACTTGTGTGGCAGGTACAATCCTGCCACTAGTACAATCAGCCACACTGTGCTGCCACTGACCTTCATACACTCATGTAGTGACAACCATCACACCAAACCACAATTTCTGCATTCTCTTTCTGCTGGGCTAGGCTCCTTGAGAACCAAGACCATGTCTGTTTTCTCTTCTAAAGCCAAGTACCTCCTAGGGAACTGATATTTAGTAGTAGCTGAACAAATGGAAGAAGATCTCAAGACAGGCAGCATCCTTAGCATTTCTAGATGGTATTTGCAGAACCAGTGACAGGTGACACCACATCCCTCTGAAAGGGGCAGAAATAGGGCAATCTCTGCTCTTGACATTACCTCCCTGACAGGGAAATTCTGTTCTTGAATTCCCTATGACTCAACATTTTTGACAGTGCATGAATGAGAGGAGACCATGGAAGTCATCGGGCTTGTGTTCTTATTTAGGTATTTGAGCATGGAAGTTCAGTAAGTATTCTTGGACTTGCTTTAAGCAGACTTAGGCAGTAAAGCATCTTGCAGGGGCTGGGGAGATAGCTCCATGGCACAAGTGCCTGCCTGGCAAGTGCAAGGTCGTGAGTTTGAACCCCAGTCCCACCAAAAAAAAAAAAAGCACCTTGCACTACCTTTCACTGCTTAGAACCCTGGTTCCCACAAGTGCTTTTCTAACCTTTCTACCAAATTGCTCATGAATCTGATTTCAGTAACACTAATAGACATCTTCAGCTGCTTCTGGGCACAGTCTGCCAGCCCTCCATCCAGCAAGGTTCCTCCTTCTCAGAAAGAGCAAGAAATAATCTGGCTAAGGGAAGGCAACTCCAATACAGAAGCTTTGGTAGTGGGCTGGTTGTGTTGTCGTGGACGGGGCAGACAGCTGAGGGCATGTCATTGGAGAGCTGCCAGGGAGCTGTGGTAATCCAGTTAGACCACTGCTGTCCTACTAGGGGCTTACATCAGCTGGCTAGTTCTGTGCCACCTGACAAGAGTGGTTTCCCAGGCCTCCCTACTGATGAGGCTTTTTTCCTCCCTGTTGGGACCACATGCCATATGGTGAGGGAACCAAAGTACCTAGAATGTTCTGCTTAGATGTATTCTCACTTAGGAGACAGGATCAAAGCATCTCAAACAAATGTTGCCCAACCTTGTACCACCCACCTAGTCTGACCTAAGCCCCATGCTACAGAAGTCTGGTTTTCCAGTTTTGGGGTTTGTTTGTTTGTTTGTTTTTAGGGAAGGTCTACAGGGTGTTCAGAGTCTCACTGATAGACTGGACACATAGTGATGGCCTGTTTGCAGCCTCTATAGGTGCATGCACCACCATGCCCAGTTTCAGTTGCTGTCTCAGCATGCCGTGGGGGTAGGGTTAGTTCAGCAGGCCTGGGGATCAAACCTCAGCCCCCCTGTCCAAGTCTTGATTACACATTATGCTTAAGTAAACCAAAGCACTTAACAGATGTCCCTGAATTCATTCTTTTTTTTTTTTTTTCCATTTATATATTTGATACAGGGTCTTGCTATGCAGTTCAGACTCAGTGATCCTCCTGCCTCAGTCTTCCCAGCACTGGGATTATAGCCATGTGCCACCACACCCAGTTTTGGGGCCAGAACAGCATGTCCGAGGTTCTGGGGCTGGCATGGCATCCAGTACCAGTGATCAAACTTGGGACCTTGTACTTGTCAGGCAGGTGATTAGATCATTGAGCTGTCTCCTCAGTCCATGAATTCACTCTTTGCTACAGGGCAGAGAAGCAATTTTTTTGGATAGCTGCATTGTATACCTATTTAAGTCAACTGGGAGTTTTTGCCAGGTGTGGCAGTACACTGCTATGATCCCAGCACTCAGAAGGAAGAGACAGGGGGCCCGGCAGGATGGCTCAGTGGTCTAAAGCGCCTGCTAAGGAAAGCTTAGGTGGCTGCAGGGATCGTGGTTCAATCCCTGGCACCACATGCTGCGCCAGCCCTGCCCTCAGGGCAGGCTGAGCCAACCATAAAAATAAATAAATAAACAAACAAAAGTTCTGAAACAAGAAAAATAAAAATAAAAAATAAAATAAAATAAAAATTCTAAAAAAAAAAAAAAAAGAAGAAGGAAGAGACAGGAGTATTATTATGGGTTCAAGGCCAATCAGGATTACATAGTGAGGCCCTTTCTCAAGAAACAGAACAAGGGGCTAGGGATATAGTTCAGAGGTTCAAGTGCCTGCCTGGTAAGTGCAAAGTCCTGAGTTGGTACCAAAAAAAAAAGAGAGAAAGTAAGAAAGAAAACAAAATAAACAAATGGACAGGACTACAGAGCTGTTTCCTGCATGTAGATAGGTGGGTGATGGCTCTAGCCTGAAAGGAATGTTGGTGGGGTTGGCATCTGTCTTAGAATTTCTCCATCTAGCATTCACCTTGTCTTTGGTGTTGCCATTTTGGAGTCAGTGGGATTATATTCAGAGAGGTGAACTCATTGGGTCCACAAATATTCCCAAGAGAGTATACTCTGAGGACTGATTTATTTTAATTGCTACTAAGTAACATCTCTTCCCCCAAGAGATGATCTTTTACACAATCCCATATGAAAACCCTTCTGAAAATGAATAAGTCATTGCTGTTATCCTTGGCACATTTACTTAAGCAGTGTTTTGGACTTCCTCAAACCAGCGTCCTTGGACAACCAGCACTAGAGCTTCTGGGGTTATTAGAATACAGGACCATTGTAAACCTCAGTCAGAGCATGAGTGTCTGTGTTTCTAAATATTCTTTCCACAGTGAGTTTCAGGATTACTGTGCTTAGTTTCTACTCTCTTCATTGTAAGTTTCTCCCTCAGCTTTAGCAAGGCAGGTACAGTCCCAGTACATTTACCTTTGTGGTTTCAGACACTTGGTGCTTTTATCTTTTGCTGAGTTATTGCAGGTATAATGGTGTTTATGTTCTGTTTCCTGCCAAACACTAGTTACTTTTCAGTCGTTTCTGAGACAAACACCTGACACCCAAATGAAGGAAGGAAAGGTTTATTCAGCTCACAGTTTCTGGAGGTTTCAGTCCATACTTGGCTGGCTCCAAGGCACAGTGGCACATGGCAGACAACATCCATTCGTGATGGCAGCAAAGAGCAAGCAAGAGCATCAGCAATGGCAACAAAGAGCAAATCTCTCTCCCTTAAACTGTGTTCAGGCTATCACCCCAAGCTAGGAATAGAAATAGGAATCTATAATCCCACAGTACTAATACCCATAATCCCAGTGGGGTTATGAGTTAGTCTCAAATTCCAGAAGTCCTCACCCCATGACTACATGAAGTTTTGCGGGGAGACAACTAGATAAAAATCGTAACAACAGCACTTTGGCTATCTGTGTTATTTTAGGGAAGGGTCCACAGGGTATTCAGGGTCTCACTACTAGATCGGACTACCTAGTGAGCTGCCTTCTTACAGCCTCCTAAGAGCTGGGATTACAGTTGCACACCACCACACCCAGTCTCTAGTTTGTTTTTTATTGAGACAGGGTCTTGTTCTATAGTACAGGCTGGCTTTAGACTGATGGCATAGCCCAGGCTGGTCTGAAACTCACAGCCATTCTCCTGCCTCAGACTTCCAAGCATTGCGATTATAGGTGTATGCTGTTGCACCCAGTTCCTCTCAACTTTTCTGCATTTTTCCCCCTTGCCTTTTTTTTTTTTTTTTCCTATGTTGAGATTTAATTTTTTTGTCCTCTTCCTTCCTTCCTTCCTTTCTTTCTTTCTTTCTTTCTTTCTTTCTTTCTTTCTTTCTTTCTTTCTTTCTTTCTTTCTTTTTTTTCTTTCTTGCCAGGACTAGGGTTTGAACCCACAAACTTGCACTTGCCAGGCAGGCACTTGTGCCACAGAGCTATCTCCCTGGTCCTCCTTTTTGTCCTCATTTCTAAATATGTAGGGTCCATTTTTTGTTTTTCCCTTCTCTGTTTACTGAGCTAACTTTGGTCTTTCTGATTTAATAATTGACAGAATAGGAAAAACCAAGCTAGGCACATACTTTCTCTTTCTGTCCCTTCTCCTCTGCCCATTTGTGATGCCTTCAGACGTGGCATGTCGTGATGTCTTTCACTCAGAGACTTTTGACTCCCTTGCTTGAGCCTTGGAGAGCTTTAAGCTAGGCTTTTAAAGACTGATGAGCTGAAGTTTTGCTAAATTCCCAAAATGCTAAGCTGCCTGTGTTCCCTCTTGGCTTTCATTTCCTAATTGGAGCAAGGCATAATATTGTAACAGAAAACAGCAATTAATTTTCCAAAATAGTGGCAACTTGCACATTATAACAACTTTAGTTGTAACTAGGTGAAAGCATAATAACAAAATACAAAATTACTAATGAAGCCAGAAATAGTTATGTATACCAAACTGTTCTTGGAGAGTTTTTGCAGGGCAGTGAGTGCTGTTACTTACAGATTGGGCAAAACTCTCAGCAACCAGGGTTAGGGAGTTAAGGTACACAGTTGAGCTAGAAAGCTAAATGAGAGTGGGTGCTTTCAGCACAATAATTACTCCACAGATAAGCACTTTCTCCCAGGGACACTAGGAACTTCTCAAAAGGTAGGGATTGTAGGCTTATAAATGGCTTAAAGGAATAGAAAAGGGACCTCACTACATAATCCCTGCAGGCACTGGGAACTCAGGCTCTCCAGTGCCCATTTATTTTCCCTTTTGTCATTTTGTGGTCAGCAAGGACACTTGACTTTGACTTGGTTGAGGAAAGAAGCTTAGGATGGAAAGCCATGCATCAGCATTATTTTCTTTAGGGAACTGCCTCAGACATGGCAGGGCCAGTTTTACTGAAAGCTGCTGCTTTGTGGCTAGGTGCTCAACTATGTTCCAGGGCTGAGTGCCCTCAAGGAGAGTTTAGAGCCTTTCTAAAAAGGCTCCGATTTTGCCTCTCCTCTTCTATGTTGGCCTGCAGAGTTCCGCTCAGCGAAGGACTCAACCTGGTTACTTCTTTTTTTTTTTTTTTGTCTTTTTGAGACAGGGTCTTGCTATGCACTTCAGGCTGGTCCTGAGCTCACTTTTGTAGCCCAGGCTGGTCTCGAACTCGCACCAATCCTCCTGCCTCAGCCTCCTGAGTGCTGGGATTACAGGCGTGAGCCACCACGCCCGGCTTCAACCTGGTTACTTCTGTGGTTCGTAGTAACCAGATCTTTCATATATTGCCAGGCAAAGCAAAAACTGATGGTCTCTTCCAGAGCTTCTCCAGGTCCTGCTAGCATTCTGGTGGTGATACCTTGAGCAGCTGAAGGACCAGTGCAGTGAAACCATCTGCCCATTCTGATTAGTGCTCTGACCTCCCCACAGCTGGCTGTACTCTACTCTTGCCTGGAAGTCCCTGCTGTATGTGTGTGTGTGTTCACGCGCGCGCGCGCCACGCACATACACATTGTTAGATATACATAGTAATGACATTCTTCATAGGGGATTTGTTCCCATATATGGTATATCTTATTTTTTTCCCATTCCCCTCCCTTCCCTTCAACCCCCTTTACCCTCTTTATTTACAAAACCTTTGTTTCCACTTTTTCCTCCTATTTTTTTTTCTTGCCCCTTCCTCCCCTCCCAACTATTTGCTGTGTGCTACATGGAGGTACTTTGGCTTCAACAGTGAGTGGTGCTTACTGTTTTCTCCAGGCCCGTCTCCATCTCAAGGAGTATTTTTCTTTTCTGTCCTTTGTCCTCACCCCTCAGTGAAAGAAGGGGACCACTGGAAATTGAACCGAGAGCCTTGGTGCAGAGTCACATCCCTAGTGCATCCCCCACTTTTTTTTTTTTTTTTTTTTTTTTTTTTTTGAGACAGGGTCTCACTATGCAGTTCAGGCTGGCCTTGAGCTCAGTTTTGTAGCTCAGGCTGGTCTCGAACTCGCACGGATCCTTCTGCCTCAGCCTCCCAAGTGCTGGGATTACAGGTGTGAGCCACCACGCCCGGCTCATCCCCCACTTTTGAAACAGTTTTTGTTAAGTTGCAGAGGCTCAGCACAAACTTGAAATTCTCCTGCTTTAGTCTCCAAAAGAACTGAGATAATAGTTATGTGTCACCATGCCTGTTTAAAAGAATATTTCTTGCATTTGTTTTCCTAATATTAAACTTGCTGCTATTCTTGGATGGGCAGTGTCTGCTATGATACCTACTAATGGATATTTTAGTGTTTACCTGGCTCTGGAGAAGTATGTTGACTTGCTTTCTTGTATACCATTTCATATCCCTCTTCACAGCGCCTAGTGGTACTAATTATGATTTATTGTAATGTCATTAAAATGAACCAAGGGGAAGATTTGGCATCCAAAGTGCACATATTACCATGAACTACAGTTAGACTTAGACCTTAGGTTAGGATGGGTGCCCAGTGCCATCACCACTGAACTACGTTTACCTAACTTGGTGAACATAAGCTCTTCCAAGCCATGCCAGCCTTCTTTTATATCCAATCTTCACCCCCTTCCCTTGCCCTGGGGTTAAGCCTGTGTAATAACCCTCACCGTGTGCATTTATCCAAAAATTCTGTTTCCAAAAGTGACCCAGAACTCTGGTTCAGTCCAGAATATTCAGAAATCTAAAACTAAGTCTCTTCTTAATCTCTTCTGGCCTTGTGGAGGCAATTCCAAAAATAAAGATATTTATTTTAATTTTGTATCACCCTAGAAGGGTCCTATTTCTTCAAGGGGAGATTGGGATAAAAAGGAAGCTGCTTTGTTGTCAGAAATGATTTACTTCTTCCTAAGATTCTATCCTCATTGATTCTGTTAAAGCAGCCTGTCAGTTGATTAAAAGCTGCTTCCACTGCAATTATCTCAAAGTTAACTTCTGAGATGTGGTACAAAGCATCTATCCTCCAAAAGCTCCTTTCTTCGGGGTGTTGTGGGAAGCGGGGAGGGCCACAGGAGAAGTCAGAGGTATCTGTGATGCAGGTTGTCAGAGAAAGGGAGAGGCAAGACGCAAAAGTAAAAATAACCTTAGAACTACACTATAAATTGCCATTACTGTACGCAAATTTTTCTGTGGCAGATTCATGCAGCCCTGACAATTCCTAGTAGGGTAGAATTTTATTATTTTCACTCAAGAAAATTTTATTTTATCCCTAGTGTGGATGCTGAGCCCAAACTCTTGAGCCTGGAGGTGAAGGGTTATTAAGCCATTGCAGGTGCCAGCTAGTCACAGAATAGCCCTAGACAGAGTCTGCATCCGGTACCCACCAGACCTGGAGCTAAAACCACATGCAAGTTATGTACTGAACTGCACAAGCCATGGGTAAAGGGCAGGATTTGGGGATCAGAGGGTAATCCACAAGAAGTACTTGACGCTTCTTGGTCGATGGGGTTAACAACCCAGAAAGTGATTGACCTGATGGAATTAAAGTCAAGGTTCAACATGTGCAGTAGTCTTTTCTTGGTGTCCAACTGACTTGCCTTGTCTCCTTTCCTCTCTGCCCTCTGTCATTTGTAATTAAATTTAGGGCATCTCAGGTTTTTTCTCTTATCATAAGCCAGGTACTATATTAGGTTGCCACTGAAGAAGTGAACACAGGGACCTGGCTCCTGCTGTTGTGGTCCTTCACTGTAGATGCCTTGCCTCTTCTCAGGTGTTTTCACCGCATCTGCCACATCATCACTGTGCTGAGTGCTGGGCTCATGAATGTGTGTGGCTCTGAATTCTGATCCAGGCATGCCCATCCTCCTACACAGTATCAGTGTAGTTAGCACTGCTCTGTAATCCATACCTGAACAAAAGTGCTAATGTGAATAATCCTTTGAAAATAGGGAGCATCTGTCTTCTTCATTTTCACAATTCTGCTTATTATCAGTGTCCTTCCCAGGGTTCTAGTCCTAACACTGAGCTGTGAGAGAAGATCTCAGCAGACCATTCCAAAGTGAAAAGTAGAGCATTCTTTTTTTTTCAAGAGTTAGTAGGAAAACCAGTTTTTGCCTCTGTAGAACCTGAAAATATTTAAAGCAATCCCTATGTTGTGCTGAACAGATAATACTTTCTTCCAAAAATGAAGATAAGTAAAATCTATACAAAGACTGTCTTATCTAAGGTGAAATCTCTGGAACATTAGGCCATTTCCACTGAGGGAACTTTTTTTTTTTTTTTTTTTGTCTTTTTGAGACAGGGTCTCGCTATGCAGTTGAGGCTGGCCTTGAGCTCACTTTTGTAGCCCAGGCTGGTCTCGAACTCGCACCAATCCTCCTGCCTCAGCCTCCCGAGTGCTGGGATTACAGGCGTGAGCCACCACACCCGGCTCTTTGAGGGAACTTTAAGAACTGTGTTGTATTCAGAGATGTGGGAACAGGAAGAAATAATTCTTTAATTTCTGGGAATTCAGGATCAGTGAGTGCACTGGTATTTCATTTAGCATCGAAGTAGATCCCTCAGCCAAAGTAATCCCTGTGCTTTGATCCTTATGGCCAGAGATGGCCTTTGGAAAGCATCAGGCCAGTTGGAAAATAAGAAAGATCTTTGTCCTTAGAATCTCTTTGAGGAACGAGTGAATAACACAAAGTTTATAAATCTGAACAAGTCACAGGAGTCTGACTGGAAGTTACTGCACACAGCACATTGTCAATAGCAACAAAGGACACCAAATTACAGCAGATTAAGAAAAAGCCATTTGCTCCACTCTCTGTTCCTCGATTGGGATAGCTTTGATCTGGAAAAGTGGTATCTAGGCAGATTTGTCCATGTCTCAACTGAAAGAAAAGGAAGAATAAGTTGACTTGGTACTCTCCTTTCCAAATAACCACATAGAAAGCTGAGCCTAGTTGAGGATAAAGTGATAGAGCACTCACCCAACATGTGCAGAGACCCTGGGTTTATTCTGTAGTGCCAAACATGCACACACAAATTGGTAACATTCTGAGTTCTAAACCCCAAATAGAAATGTAAGCAAAGTGGCACACATGTATGACCCCTGGGGAGGCCGAGGCAGGAGGATCACCGTGAGTTCCCAACTGAGGCTACAGAGTGATTTCAAGGTCAGTCTAAACTACATAATGAGAACCTGTCTCAAAAAATAAAACAAACCCCAAGTAGAATATAAAGGCTGGGTACATCACTGCATGCCTGTCATCCCAGTACTCTGGGAGGCTGAGAGAGGGGGATCACAAGTTTGAGCCCAACCAGTACAATGCAGGGACTTCGAAAAGCCCTGTCACAAAATGAAAAGCAAAATGGGACTGTGGATATAGTTGCATGTGAAGATCCTTTTTTTTTTTCTTTTTATTTATTCTAAGATTCCATTTAGTTGGTACAGGGTCTTGCTACACAGCTTGGAGTCATAATGATCCTCCTGTTTCAGCCTGTCTAGCACTAGGATTATATATGTGTACCACTCCGCCCAATTTGACACAACACACCTGGGATTCCGGTGCCAGCATGGCATGTGGTACTGGGGATTGAACCTGGGTCCTTCCACTTGGCCAGGCAGGTACTTAGACTGCTGAGCTATCTCCCAGGCCAACCCTTTTATTCCAAAAACTAAAAATACAAAGCCAAATTTCTTTAAGGATGAAGAACTGAGAATTCATGCATCCAAGCAGGTCAGCAGCTACAAAGGAAAAAAAGTTGGCCAAAGTATGCCAACCACCTGCCCTTGCATACTCTAGGACCTGGGCCTCTCAGTCCATGCCAAGATGTGTAGCCATCCGTTTCCAGGGAGGTTAGCTATCACTCATGTGCTTGGTGTTGATTTTTGCCCTCTTCTAGAACAGTTGGCTATCTTTCACCTTCTCTTAAAAACTTCCAGCCGGGTGTATGGCTCATGCCTGTAATCCCAGCACTTGGGAGGCTGAGGCAGGAGGATCAGTGAGTTCAAGACCAGCCTGGCCTATAAAAGTGAGCTCAAGGCCAGCCTGAATTGCATAGTGAGACCCTGTCTCAAAAAGACAAAAAAAAAAAAACCCTCCCAGCTTCCTGTTGCTCCTGCTGTTGTCCAGAAGGTGTTCCCCTCCTCACAGTGTCTTTTTTCCTCACTTCCCCTTTGGCTTGCACCTTCTGTGTCCCTTCTAGTCATCTCCTTTCTGTACACAGTTTCCACTGTCCTGGAATAAAGGAGAATCATGGCATGTTGGTGCATACCTGTAATTGCAGTGATTTGGGAGACTGGGGCAGGAAGATCACAAGTTCGTGCCCAGTGTGGACAATGTAGTGACTTAGACCTTGTCTCAAAATACAAAATAAGTGGGGTATGCCTGGAGTGTGACTCGGTGCAGAGTTCAATCCCCAGTACTGCAAAAATAAGTACAATTAAAAATAAAGGTGGGGCCCGGTGGGATGGCTCAGTGGTCTGAAGCGCCTGCTTGGGAAAGCTTGGGCGGCTTCAGGGACCGCGGTTCGATCCCCCGCACCACAGGCTGCGCCAGCCCTGCCCTCGGGGTGGGCTGAGCCAGCCATGAAAATGAGTGAATAAACAAACAAAGGTTCTGAAACAAGAAAATAAATAAATAAATAAATAAATAAAATAAAGGTGAAGGGCTGATCAGATAGTTCAGTGGATTAAAGCACCTGCTTAGGCAGACACAGGGACTGGGGTTCAATCCCCAGTGTGCCATGCAGGCCCCAACCTAGGGGCTCATTGAGAAGGTGATTTGAGAGTGTATATTGGCACACACACTGTAATCCCAGCACTTGGGAGGGGAAAACAGGATCACTATGTGTCCCATCTGTGTAATGAGATCCTGTAGACCCTGTACTATATGAAAATAGAGGTGGTCTGGCAACTGCACTAGATTTATTCATGCATTTATTTATTTGTTTGGCTGTTTATTTATTTATTTATCTATCTTGTTTCAGAACCTTTGTTTCTTTTTTTTTTTTTTTTCTTGTTTCAGAACCTTTGCTTGTCTATTCACCCATTTTTATGGCCGGCTCAGCCCGCCCTCGGGGCTGGCACAGCATGTGGTGCCAGAGATTGAACCGTGGTTCCTGAAGCCGGCCAAGCTTTCCCAAGCAGGTGCTTTAGACCACTGAGCAATCCCTCCAGGCCCCCAGAACCTTTGTTTCTTTATTCACTCATTTTTATGGCCAGCTTAGCCTGCTCCGAGGGCAGGGCTGGCGCAGCATGTGATGCCGGGGATCGAACTGCGGTCCCTGAAGCCGCCCAAGCTTTCCCAAGCAGGCGCTTTAGACCACTGAGCCATCCCACCGGGCCCCTATTCATGCATTTTTGAGACAGGGTCTCACTGTATAATCCAGGCTGGCCTTGAACTCATATGTAACCTGGACTGGCGTTGAACTTGTGGCAATCCTCCTGCTGCAACCTTTCAAGTTTTGGAATCATTACCCCAATAAACCTCTGGCTAACTGCACTGGACTTCTTGCCACCACTGCAAGGTTCCAGCTTTGCAAATCATGCTTTTGTTTTGTTGCTGTTGTTTTGCAGCACCAGGGATTGAACTCAAGGCCTTGCACTTGCCAGGCAACCACTTATTTCACTGAGCTATCTTCCCAGCCTGATGATGGGTTTTATAGGTGGCAAACAAAATAACTGTGGTCTTTTTCTTCCATTGTCTTATGGGCCCTTTTTGGCAATGTGGAATGCTACTTGCAGGAATGCTTTGTGCATTCTTGGCACACAGTGGAAAACATCTTGTTGAGGGCTTGGGTACCTGTGTTTCTGTAACTTAAAGGGATGGATGCAGAGGCAATTTCACATTGACCACCCCATGCTTTTCCAGTCTGTCTCTGGAAAGAAACAGGACCACTTTAATTTTGATCTGAGAACCATTTCTTTTGTTTGTCTTATCAGTTTGAGGAATGAAGAGGCAAGTGATTCCAAAGGTTATGTTAAATTCTAGAAGTAGAGGATTCATTTATTTTTACTCCTCAGACCCATAAAGATTTGGTAACCTGACTCATTCCCTGTTGATGTTCTGAGACTACATTAACTGTAAAGATCTGTTCCTTCCAACATATTGGTTCTGATTTCCTACAGAGATGTTAGAAATGAGAACAGTCTACTTTGGTTTTTTGTTTTTTTGTTTTTTTTGTTTTTTGTTTTTTTTTTTTTGAGACAGGGTCTCGCTATGCAGTTGAGGCTGGCCTTGAGCTCACTTTTGTAGCCCAGGCTGGTCTTGAACTCGCACCAATCCTCCTGCCTCAGCCTCCCGAGTGCTGGGATTACAGGCGTGAGCCACCACGCCTGGCTGAGAACAGTCTACTTTGGAAAGGGGTGTCAGCATCTGTCTTATGCCAGGGTACAGTATCAGCAGAAACAGGTGAGGTGGCTTATGGGAGGTCACTTGGGGGGAATTTGACAGCTGCCCAGCCTAGTCCTTCACGTCCTCTGGTGAGCTCCAGGCTCCAAATAGAATGAAGAATGCCTTGATGAACTGAGCCCACAATACCTTAAATGAAGGCGAGGGGCCAGTACCCCTAGAACTGTGTGAGAACATTCACAGCCCACCAAGCATCTGAGTTAGAAAGACAACAGCTGAACCAAGAAATAGGTTGGGAATAGCTAGAGCCACCCAACCATCTGCTGGTCCTGAAGAAATTGCTCCCTAGATCATCAGACATGCCACAGAAGCTGCCCAGTGCTGGCCTGAGAAAGGAGAGCACTTCTGGGGGCTTTCCACAGTGGGCCAGATGCTATCCTCAGGACCTGGGATTGGTGAGGTCCACCCAGCCTGCACCTGCCGGGCTCCTGTCCCTGTCTCCAGACATCACCTCATCTGCCTCCTCCCTGCCCAGCACTAGTGTGATGTGACAAGCAAGGATGCATTGGGGATCCTTGGGGCTGCTATCTTAGGGTGGGGGTGTGGATGACAGAGCCAGTGAACCAATCATAAATCATGTCCCCTTGACTCCTGTAACCAGGAAAGATGTAGAATAGTGAACAGGTGGGTGAGTGGGGAGTCTCAGCTTTTAATTGCTTCTTTCTAGTCCCTCTCTCATTTT
Organism: Myocastor coypus; assembly: GCA_004027025.1. NCBI lineage: Eukaryota > Metazoa > Chordata > Mammalia > Rodentia > Myocastoridae > Myocastor > Myocastor coypus. Next base: position 25,236 of record PVJA010029350.1, read on the forward strand.
GTCGTTCTTACACTTTCTTTCTCCTGTAGTAAGTTCTTATAGTAAAAAGCAACTGATGGCCCGGTGGGATGGCTCAGTGGTCTAAAGTGCCTGCTTGGGAAAGCTTGGGCGGCTTCAGGGACTGCGGTTTGATCCCCGGCACCACATACTGCGCCAGCCCTGTCCTCGGGGCGGGCTGAGCCAGCCATAAAAATGAGTGAATAAACAAACAAAGGTTGTGAAACAAGAAAATAAATAAATAAATAAAATTTTAAAGAAAGGTTCTGAAACAAGAAAAAAATAAATAAATAAAATAAAATAAATTCTGAAAAAAAACAAAGTTCAGTCCTTGGCACCACATGTTGTGCCAGCCCCACTCCCAGGGCTGGCAGAGCCAACCAGAGTCTGGGCATGATGGTTCATGCCTGTAATCTCAGCACTGGGCAAGTTGAAAAGTAGGAGGATCACCATGAATCCACGCTACATAGCAGGACTCTGAAACAATCAAATACATTTAAAAAAAAAAAAAAAAAAAAGTAACAGCATTACACTGGATTCCTTGATTTACAGGATAGGAATGATAGGGTTGTTTTGTTTTGTTTTTTTGTGGGATCGGGCTTTGAACTCATGACCTTGCACTTGCTAGGCAGGCACTTGTGCCATGCAGCTATCTCCCCAGCCCCAATAGGGGCCTTGAAGAGGGAGGGGCACTACCATCTGTATGGGTCTTCAGCCCATGATATAGTTTGGAGAGCTGTGACCAGGAATTTATTTGTTCAGGGTTCCTGCCAATTGTGTTTGTACAAGGAGGAGACTATCTACAGGTGAGACAGCCATGTTCTCAATGATGAGGGTGGAAGCTCAGCAAGTCCACCAGGCCATTTCAGTAGTTCCCAGGTTAGACCTTTCCTGTGGAGCTGGTGTGAAGCAGCCACTCCCAAGTGGTCAGGCACATGTGTGTAAAGGCCCACTCACCCCAGGGCCACCATAAGGCCATTCTAGAAGGGTGGCTCAGGAGCCAGGCACAGTCACTTGTCACAGGATTCTTTGCGTATGTCTTATTTCAGAGCGCATGAAGCCCACTTCATTCTTGACCCTGTCTTGTTTTGTTCTTGTCTTTATGAATTTAGGACATGGTCTACAGGGTATACAGGGTGTCATTATGTAGTCTGCCCTCATAGTGATTCTCTTTTCAGCCTCCCAAGCACTGGGATTATAGGCAGGTGCCACCATACCCAAGTCTTGAGCCTGTCTTATTACCCCATGTTCTCATCCAGGCCAGAATTATAACTTGCTTCACAGAAATTATACAGTAGACTCTTAAACTTGGGCATTTCCCTTTAAAAATGGGGTTGGGGGAGCGGAGAGATGGTTTAGTGGTCTAAAGCACCTGCTTAGGAAAGCTTAGGCAACCGCAGGGACCGCAGTTCAATCCTGGGCACCACATGCTGCACCAGTCCCACCCACAGGGAAGGCTAAGCTGGCTATAACATGAATAAAAAGTTAAGAAAAAAAAA
>PVJA010029351.1:0-11384 GCA_004027025.1 Myocastor coypus
AGTCCCTTGGTCTGTGCTGGCTTACAGCCTGCTTCCCACTGCACCCTGTTATTGGCAGTGTCCATCTCTTCCCTTTCTCAAGTAATGGGTGTTCCCCCTCAGTAGGTCCTTCCTGTCATGTAGTCTGAAAGCTCAGCCAGACCTGTCTCGCCCCTCCTAGGAAGACCTACTGCCTGTACAGTCTCAAGGAGATGGCTTCTCTGATTCTTCCAGCTCTGACAGTGGCCAGCAGGTGTGACTCTCGGCCACATCACTCCCATCCATGAACCTCATATGACCCCCTTCTCTTCCTTCTTATGTGAAACCTCCCTCCCACACCCTCCTGGAAGGACACTGAGCGTGGCACATGGATTATCTAGCAGGATAATGTCCCCTCCCAAAGTCCTTAATTTACTCACATCGGAGAAGTCCTTTTGCACTATCTGCGGTAACATTCCCATGTTCCAGGGGATAGGATGGGACTCTTTTTAGGGTTATTATTCAGTCTATCATACCCTGGCAGGAGTCCCAGGAAATGGGACCAGGGTAAGCTGGGGAGTGCATGAGGGGATCAAAACTTGTGATCTTGACCACAGGGAAGCAGGCTTAGGGGAAGAGTGGGCATCCTGTGCAGGTGAGGGCAGCTATCTGCGGCTTCCTGGAGTCAGGGCTGATCCCTGACACAAGGGAGAGGAATCCATTTGCAGGAAGCAGGTGGCAGGACAAGCCAGGATTCCTCAGTTGCTGTCCAGCCTCAAGATGTTCCTAGGTAAGCCTAGGAAGAGCTAGCTGGCAGGAACCTAGCTGCACCCCAGGACATGTGGAGCAGAAAAAAAGGCAACAAGGTTCTACCTTCCCTTTGTGCCCACTTGTGGCCCCCTAAGGAAGTATAAAGAGCCAAGCTCTGTGCTGGCACAAGGTTGGGCATGCTCTACCCCTAATCTTACTCATTCCCACCTCTGCCCAAGGAAGGGGGGCATCACCCAATGCCCAGAGGCACCGCAGCTCAAAGCAATTTCCTCACAGTTACACATGTCCACGTCCAGAGCCCCAGGAGTCCTGCCACAGTGAAGGGGTCCTGTTTGGGGTTATATCCTGGCTCTGCACTTCCTGGCCATGTGACCTCAGCCACCACCTTGCAGCGTCTGTCTCTCTGTTTCTCACTCAAAGGCATTGCTACTGCTAATGCTTTCTTATGGGGTTAATCATGATGATAAGAAAGTGCTGAGTAGTATTTGGCACAAAACCCCTCAGATAACAAGCATTGCCATTCCCAGCCCTGCCCAGCGCAAGGCCTGCCCTAGCCCAGTGGGGAGGGCATGAGGCTGAGGTGCTGGCTGTTCTGCCACCCCAGTCCACGGCCTGCTGAGCTGACCTGGTTGGTAGGGGGCTTTCTACACAGGCTTCCTAGGTTTGTAGCACTTGGACTCTTCCAGGGCTTGCCCTTTCGCCACTTCAGCCAGTCTGCTGTTAACCCTCACAAAGCAGAGGACAGGGAATCCCCATGAGAATTCCCTGAGCATCTCAAGCACCGGTGCTGACCTGTCTCAATGGACTGCAGGGCCTGTGTTGTCCTGCCAGCTCAGAGGCACCCTGGAGGCCTGGCACACGCACAGTGTCGGCTGCAGCAACAGGGAAAGCGGCCAGACTAGAAGAGGCAGGGGATGCCCCGCCCCTGCCTCCAGCTTCTAGGGGCTTCTGCCTGAACAAGAGCCCCTTCCAGAGCTGTGAGTCCAGTCAGCCTTGTGATCATGCATGTTGTTTTAACGAGCTTCAGCAAACACAACTGGCCGAACAGTCGCCTGGATAACATTGATGCCAGAAGTCACCGAGCCTGGGTGTCCACACGCACTCCACTATGGCTCTGCCTGGTCAGTGTCTGGCTGCTAGGATCTGGCAGTGGGAAGACGAGGGAATGTACACCTCCCACTCACTCATCACTGAGGGAATCTTCCCTTTATTGAGTGCCATTGTGTGCCAGCCCCTTCCTGTTGTAGGTGAGAGGCTGGTGACCCGTGCAAATGCCCTATGCTTCTTTCCCCAGCCGTGATGAATTTGAACCAAATAAGCCTCCTCCTCCAGTACCAAAGTGACCTGTTCTAAGCTCCTGCCCTGAGTCTCATAACTTCTGCTTCTCTCCTGGCCCTCGGAGAGGGTGGTGTGATGGGACATGGGCCCCCAAGAACCCCTTGGCCTCCTGTTCTGTGTCACTAAGCACTGTCCTGTGTGCCACAGCCTGGTCCTGATGCAAGCTGTCAGCTCAAGCTGGTCTGGGGCTCACTTCCGGCTCACGGCAGCAGGCTTTCTTGGTTCACCAGAAGAGGATGCATCTCCAAGTCCATCTCATCAGAGTACTGTGGGCACAGCAACATGCCCCAGATGGCCTGGGCCTGCTTGGCTCTGACATCACCAGCGAAACAAAACTACAAAAAGGCGCTTGGACAAGTCAGGCAAACTTCCTTTCATCAAGATTTTACTTAGCATTGGCACAGAATGGAGCTACCTTTTGGATAAGACTATGTAAACTTTTAGTTTTATGATGCAAGACCTAGGTCAAGAATGCCCTCCAAAACACTCCACTGGGCCTGGAGTTTTAAGCTCAAGTGCCACATCACCCACACTGTCACTCTTTGCTGCAACATGGCCTTCTCCACAACAAAGTGCCCAACCGGAGTCTGACCAGGAACACTCTGCTTCACTTTGCTCCTGGCCCAGTGTAGCCTACAGAACCAAGTGAATGCAGAACCAGGGCCGGGCAGAGGTGGTCCACAGAACAGGGTCGGGAGTCCAAATGAAAATTACAAACAGGCCCAGACCTCCCAGAATGTGTTCTCAGAGATGGGGCAGGGAGGACACCCAAGGTCCAGCGCCACTGGGAATAGCACTGGCTTTGGCCTCGAGTCTGGTTTTATAAAACTAGAGAACTGGCTAAATCCCCAACTCCAAGTTCAGGCTTAGATGTCCTTTCATTGGTTTCTGTTTTTTCATATTAATGTGGAATAGAAACTTGTTATCTTTCTAAAGATTAATCTATTTCAAAGTCTGCATAAGCAGGCCTATTTTTGCAGGTGTTTAACAGTATGAACTAGAACTGCTCCTCCCAAATTCCCACCCCAGCTTCTCCTACCAAAGTTCCCAGGTCATTGCTCATGAGGAGGCAGACTTCATTGAAAAAGCTGTAGATATATAGATAAGTATTCTTTCAGCCTGTTTTTCTCCTTCTGCTTCAGTCTGTGTGAATGAAATGAGGAACTGAGAATTTAACTAGTTTTAAAATCCATCTATGGGGTTAGCAAGACAGCTCATGAGACTAAAGCGCCTGTCTAGGCAAGCTTAGGCAAGTGCAGGGACCACGGTTCCATTCTTGCCCCACATGCTACACCAGCCCCTCCCCCAGGGCAGGCAGAGCCAGCCTCAACTATAAAATAAAATAAAATAAAATAAAATAAAATAAAATAAAATAAAATAAAATAAAATAAAATAAAATAAAATAATAAAATCTATCTAGCTCCATAACAACATGCAGTCCTGTAGTGAGGGACATGCTAGCCAGTGGCCCTTATACTGACTCTCAGATGAATGTGCTGTTCTGAGTTTCAGTTTCTCCAATTACAAAAATTAAGACAAAAACTTGAGAACAGATTTCACCAATAAAGCTAGATTTTCAGCTAGCTTCACACGTACTGCACAAGTATTTCTCAAGGACTCTAAGTACTGTTTATAATTTGTATCCTTTCTCTTAAAGACCCCCACGGTACATATTCCTATGACTCTGTAAAACCTGGTCCACCCCCAGCTGGCGTCATCCAGCTAACTCAGAGGCACTAAAGCCTCATAACAATTTTAAAAAGGAAACCAAACTCCCTGAAAGAGAGATAAGAAAGCACGCTCCTTTATCTTTGCTTTTACCAACTCTTTTTTTCTTTTTAACCAATACTAAAATGTAGGCAATGTTAATAGTAATAGCAAGTGAACATCAGATAGGCACTAACATGATTCTGTTGGAAAAGCTACAGAGCTTTGGATTACAATGGTGTCTATTATTAATGAAGAGATAAGGAGTTTCCACTGTGAAAAATAAAACTAAGCTCATGCAAAATTCAACTTAGCTAATTTGAACTGAAGGCTGCAAAGCAGGTGTAAGCTAGGGAAAAGGAGAAAAAAGAGGTAGGAAAGGCTATGAAGCAGAAAAGACTGGGACACTGGTCAAAGGGGCAGGTAAAGCCATCCGGTCATGTTGGTCACATGGTTCCCCTGTGACCCATGGGGAAAGTGCTGCCCAAACTCTGCTAGTGCTCCGTGTAGCAACTTGGAGCACAACCCAGGGGACCAGGCTCCCTCTCTGCTGAGAGAGCATGTGGTGTTTGGCAAGAGGACTTAATACTCACTGTTAACTCAGCACATGTTTCTGCTATTTGTCATGGGATACTGGGAACATAGTGATGAGCAAACCAGACCTGGTCTCTGAGCTCCAGGGTGGAGGGAATGCAGCCAGCACACAGGCAGTGCCATTCAGTATGACGTGCACCGTGGTAGTAAAGGCGGTGGGCATCAGAGGAAGGCAAACAGGGGGATCTGATCCAACTCTGGGGAGTGCAGAAGATATGCATGGCAGGTAAGCACTCACCAGGAGAAGGAAAAGTGCATTTTAGGCAGACCAAAGACAGAAGCATTCAGTATTTCTGAAACCTGGGGTATGCTGTGGTTGGGGAGGAGAGCAGAGGAGGCATTATCCAAACAGGGGCTGAATCAGATGGTTTAAAGCCTTGGTAAGTGAGAACTGTGGGTTCACAGGTATTGAGAGTGACTTTATGGTGTCACCCAGATGGTGTGAAGACTAGTGAGACACAACCCTGGGGACGAGGAAGCCATTTGGTTACATCAAATGTGACAAAAGATGATGACAGCCTAGATGAAAGCTGCAACCATGCATGCAAAGATGATATGGACTAAAAAATAACAGAGAACCTGATTTGGTAGTTGGCTAGAAGTGAGGCGTGAGGTGCCCAAGGAATCTAGGATAACCTCAGATATGTCTGACCTGAACAGTTGGACAGCCAGATGGTAGAGGCATTTGTGACTCCAGGAGGAACAGGTTCAGTGCTTCTGGACTGAATCAGCCATCGGGATGAAAGGAGACTTCAGAATCCACAGCAGAAGGTCAAGTGGAAAGGCCTAAGGAAGACTGACAGAGTAAAGTTATGGAGGACAGGACAGAGGAAAAAGGGCAAGAAGTGGTAAAGTCAGTTGAAAAGATGTTCCACTAAGGGAAAGCATGCTAGAAAACCACACATCCAGGAAGATATACACCCCCGAGGAAATCCACTGGCTCTGCCTCCCAATGTAGCAGTGCAGGGGGCTCGTAGTTCCTTTTCTTTGCTCTGCTGTAGTAGTTGAAAGCTAAAGGTTACTCAGTAAGTATCTGGGGGGCTTTGTCATAAAAACCAGATTTTTTGGGTTATGAATGTGGGAGATTATTGAAGGGTTTTTAACTTAAGGTGAAGAAGTTAATTGGAAAATTCTAAGGAGGTAATGTGCCTGCTGCCTCACAAACTCGGTTACACACGGAGTCACTCATAAGGATGTGCTGGTCCTGAAGCCACCCTGAGAGACTGATTCCGTCGGCAGGAATTGGAGCCTGGGCCCCAGAGAGCTAACACTCCCCAGGTGATCCTAATGTCAGCAGATGGCAAGGTGCTAACGCAATTATGAAAAGAAGAACAACCTTTCTGACTAGTGTTCTAGGTTAATTAAAAAGGAGTGAGACCCTTGGGGAGAAGGTTTTCAGGATCAGGTCACAAGGCCCCATCAAAAGTTAATAATGAGACAGCACCTGCAAGGTGGGGCATGGAGTCAGTCACACAGTGTACCTTCACATGACAGCCTGGTGAAGGGAGATTAACCCAGCCCGAAAGAGGATAGGGCCAGTAAGAAACTTCAAGCAATGTGGGTGCTTTTATGGGAAGAAAATCTGAGGCAATCGTCCCAGGCTGCATGTTCCATGGCAAAGCCATAGTTGCGGAGACCAGAAGGTGACACCTCCCTAGAACTCTGGCCCCTGCCCTGCACTCTGTCTTCTTGGGTGAGTTACCTCATTGTCCTGACCTCCAGCTCCTGGCATGGAAAAAGGTGGGCACCACTCTTTTACACATTTCTTGGGTTTAAAACATACTGTAAGCAGCTAGTGAGGTTTCTTAATTGCTTTATGACTGCTGTTCTTTGCAACAGGAAGAGAGAGTACTGTTATAGTAAATCCTTGGTTTGTGAGCATAAGTCAAGAAACGTATTTGTCATCCAAAGCACTTGTATATCAAAACAAACTTCCCCATAAAAAAGAGTAGAAACACAGATGGTTCATTCCACAACCCAAAAATATTCATATAAACATGATTATAATACTGTGATACAAAACATAAAGAAAAGTAAACAAATTGACCTGCACTTCTCCTTGGAAACCTTCATGGCTTGTGGGAAGGGGACAGAGCGTGATTGTTGTGTAGGGCACCTTTCATGATAACAAGCAGAGCCACTGCTATCTGCTGGATCAATGAAATCTTTTTCTTTTCATGCAACTGTAACAAGGAACCTGTCTAGTGATGCTCAGTTCTGCATCCTTTTGAGGACTTTGCAGAAATGTGACATTGTATTATTATTAAACAGATTAATCATTTGCATTGCCACAGCACCATTGGATGGTGCTTTTCTATAGAATTTTGCAGTCTCTCACATTTTACATATCTCCCTAATCTCTTTCAACAGGAAGAATTCTCCACCTCCTTCCTCCTCCTTGCAGACCAGAGCTCCTCCATAACCACTTGCTATTAGAAGACAACCATAATCCCTGCCACACTCACACCCATCAAGTACTACTTGTATTGAACACCTTGCTCATTTATCAAGTTAAAATGTGTTAAAAATGCTTGCTTGTCTTTAAATCACTTGCATTACAAATTACTCATGATCCAAAGTTTTACTGTATCTATAACTCCTAAAGGCAGCCTAGAGCCAGAGTGCAGCTCAGGGCCGGAGCCCTTGCCTTGTATACCTGAGACATTCATTGCTTGCTCCCAGTAGTTGAAAAAAATAAAAATTAGTCTGTCCCATTGTACCAAAAATCTTTCCGTCCTATTTTCATCTCTCATCTGGTATTTTCTTTTCCATAACCTTCCAAACTACAAGGGAATGTAGCTAGAACATGCCACTCTCTTCTCAGTAGATTAACTGCATAGAGTAAATAGGCTTTTCAAAATCATGAAATATAGCCTGGTGCAGCAGTGTGTGCCTGTAATTCCAGCACTCTGGGAAGCTGAAACATTATGGTTGCAAGTTCGAGCCCAGTCTGGAAGATTTAACAATTTAATGAGATCTTGTCTCAAAATTATAAAATTTTTAAAGGGCAAGGGATATAGCTTAATACAAATGCCCTCAGTAGGAAACCCAGGAACCAAAACAGAACAAAACTCCATATAATTTAAAATGTAGAATCAACAAACTTAGAGCATTATTATGTAAATGATATTAGTAACTGTCAGAACATAGACAGTAGTTGTTGAAATTTTAATTCTAAGGAAAGGCAAAGGCAATTGTAGTGATGTGGGAGGTATTATGTTTCATTGAATCTGAAATGCCTTTTTTTATTGTAAGGTATACATACCCCCATTCTACATATTGTTGGGAAAAAAATGTTAATCCATACCATATTGCTTTCCTCTTAAGATTTCTTCATATTAAAAGAACTCAAATTCACTGAAAGATTTGTTTATACCATGTATCACTCTTATATACATCTAAAGGAGAAAACAAGTGAATTAAATTGGCTAAGGCATTCAAAATCATTTTTCTTTGAAGTTGCTTTCAGACAGTGGTTATGCCTGAAATCCTATGTTTCTCCCAGGTAAGGCCAATGCTGCTGGTCCCAGAACTAGTTTAGGCAACAAAGTTAAAAAGCAACTGAATCAACTGATTGCTTCTTTGCAAGAAAAAATAAGAGTACGATCTCATCCCTCCCACAAATACTTATTTCACTGATGTCAAATTTATTCTCTGCTTCTGTTTCCATATTATTTTATGTATGTAATAACTTTTCACTTCAGTGCCAAGTCATAGTCACAGTCATAGTGTAATCTTTTTTTTTTTTTTTTTTTGCCTTTTTGAGACAGGGTCTCGCTATGCAGTTGAGGCTGGTTCTGAGCTCACTTTTGTAGCCCAGGCTGGTCTCGAACTCACACCAATCCTCCTGCCTCAGCCTCCCAAGTGCTGGGATTACAGGCGTGAGCCACCACGCCCGGCATAGTGTAATCTTTTTGAAGTCACTTAAATGGCAAGGAAACTTAAGATGTGTGGCAGCAGCAAGGCCCGTGACTCACAGAAGTGACAGCAGAGTGCAGAGCTAGGGCTGAGTCAGCGCTGTGTGGTGTATGCCTCCCGGTGTCAACTGTAACACAGCAGCAATTGCAATCTGCACCCCAAAATCCGAGATAGCAAGAGGCAGAAAATAAGTGGCTTTGGGTCAGGGAAATGCAGAAAATCTGTTGCAATGCCCTGTACTGTTTCCATCTCTACTCTTCATAGTTTTGTTTGTTTGTTTTTGTATAAGAAAATGCTAGGCTGGGAAGATAGCTCAGTAAAATAAACACCTGCCTGGCAAGCACAGGGTCCTGAGTTCAACCCTCAGTATAGAAAAAAAAAAAAATTGCTAAGTTCAGCATTATGAAGTATAAGAATAGTAATGGTTCCAGTGTTCTTCAGTGTCTTTCTCTTTAACCTTCGGCCTCACCTTTGTGAATGGAACATAAGGATGGAAGATCTTCAGTGTGGGCACTGATGACCTGTTTACAACCAGTCTTCCAGAGGTGAGGGTTGCATGATCACCCGCTCATGAGAAATGCGTAGCTCTGAGATCCACCCAGCTTACCAAAGCTGCACTTCTGCACTCCCATTCCTAAAACTCCCCAAGTCCCTGAGGGAGAGTCTGAGGCCACTCAAAGACTGCGAGCCACTGGCTTGGTGTCTGCACACCTTTCTGCAGGACTCAGCCCACCGGTTTTCCAGTAGGGGACACTTGCCATGCAGCAAACACTGCCCAGTGTTAAGGGTCTAATATAAAATCTTTCCCCTCCTAATGGAGCTTATACTTCACATAGCTTAGAAGAAAACACTGAGAGTGCCCTGTGTGCTCAGAAGAGGATGGAAAGGAAGAAGAGTTACTTCCAGTGGAAGAAGACATGAGGTATCCTGGGTCTTCAAGGATGGAGGAGCTCCACACAGGTTAGAAAGCATTTCTGGCAGGTGGCATGGGAGAGGCAAAGGCAAGGAAGCAGGCACGGCATGGGCCAGGTCTTTTAAAGAGATGGCTCAGGTAACAGAATCACAAAGTAGATGCTCAGAGGGGCCAGGGAGATAGCTCTGTGGCACAAGTGCGTGCCTGGCAAGTGCAAGGTCATGAGTTTGAGCCCTGGTCCTGCCAAAGAAAGAGAGAAAGAAAGAAAGAAAGAAAGAAAGAAAGAAAGAAAGAAAGAAAGAAAAGATGCTTGAAAACCTTGAGCACGATGAGCCAATGCTCCAAGAGAATTTGCCTTTGTTTCTTTCTTGCCCTTCTCCCTCTATTTAAGTTCAGAGAAGAGAGACTGAGGGCCTGTGGGTTTCCTCCAGGATGGTGTGACTGCCCTCCTGTCCTGTCCTGTCCTGTCCTGCAGATCACGCAGACTCCCTGGCCACTCAGTGCACTTCTGAATCAGGCCCTCTGCCCCATCCCCTGGGCTGTCAGCTGCTGCTGCAGGAGGAGAACGGCAAGCTCACTGCAGTGTTCATCTGAGCAAAACACAACCGGAGAGGAAATTTTGCTGCTGTGCTGCAAATAGCATATGGTCCCTCCCCAAAGCCAGAAGAAATGATTTTTTAATCATGTGCTGTTCAGGATTATCCATGCTCCCTTTCCTCAGTGTGGATAATTGAAGGCTGGTTGTCTTTGGATTTCAAAGTAGTTTGGACTTTATTGAAATCCAGGCTTCCCAGTTGGCTCCCCACACCCTCGGCGGGCATCCGTGCCTATAATTGAATTGATCTGTGAAGGAAGGCCAGGAGACAGCTCTGAAGTGAGCGTTACCAGGGAGAGACAATTGACCTTTCTGCGCTTCGCATGTTGGATAAAAATGATAGCAACTTCTTTCCTTGTGGAGAGGGGCCTCTGGTGTGACTCTGGGATGCTGTTTCCTCTGCCAGCTCGGAGTTGCTCTCTGCACAGCCTGCACAGCTTCCAGGGTTGATTTCACTGTGGCACCCACAGGCCTTCTGTCGCAAGCTGAGAGATTCGAGGTGATTTTCTTTTTAGGTGAGCAAAACTTGGCACACACGTGTGCTAGCAGCAGGACCCATGCAGCGTCACTCACCATCTCCCCCAGCCAAACCTCAGCACTCCCTTCCCTGCTGCCCTGCCTGCCTCTGGCTCTCCTCATAGCCGCTGCTGCCGTTGCGCGTGTGGCCTCTGCTGCCCCAGGAGAAAGGCTGGCTTTGATCCACCCAGGAAGGGATGAGCAGTATGGCCTGGCCTCCCTCACTCTCCCACGTCATCCTTTCCACTTTGCCACCTTGCCCGAGAGACACCGCCCCACTACCTCTATCACCACACAAGCTGCCAGCAAGGTTCCCTGCCCATGCGGAACTCGTTACTGAATGTTTATGTCGCTCCCACCGTCCCCCAGCCTGACATAACTACTGTGAGACAGTGACCCTACACAGCCAACTGGCTTACCACCAAAATGAGGATGAGAATCTCGGCTGGGAAGGTGGGCCATCCAAGGTGTCATTTTGTGCCCTCCTCAGACAGGATGGCCTGACCATCTCATGATTAAACTCATTAACTACTCCTACCAGCCTCCATGACAGTTTCTCCAGAGCGCAGTGCTTACCAATCAGAGAAATGATGGGTTAGTTTTCTTGGAAGATAATTAAACTCAAAGACAGAGTCGGGGGAGCTGTCCACTGTAATGCTTCTTATAAAACTACAGGTCTCTCAGCCCACCCCCTGATCATACCAGATGCCCCCAGTCGCCTGACATGGAGGACAGCCACCATAGCCCTGCCCTTACTCTTCCAGAGCACCAGACAGCATGCTGGACCCTGACTGCATGTGCAGCTGCCCCAGACTCCCTCTGCAGCAGGAAATCTGGCAAGGCTGTGCTCGAGTAGCTGCAGAAGGGTCCCAAAGTGTCCCCTCCCAGGCTGTGCAAGGCTGGCTGGCTCTGCTTCTGCCAGGCTGACCATCCACCTCGCTTACAGACTGCAAAACTGCAGCTCAGCCTCAAGGGTACACACGCAGGCCCCTCTGCTTCGGGGACAGTGAATGGTCCACTGGCAGCTCTGCCAGCAGGAATAGCAAGTCTATGCTTCAAATAAAACTTCCTCTA
>PVJA010029351.1:11484-26850 GCA_004027025.1 Myocastor coypus
GTAGGAACCCAAGACAGTACATGTCAGAGATGAGGACCAGGCCACTGCTCCTTGGGTGCCGTGGTTATTTGGGGAACACTAACGGAGACAATGAGGGGAGCCTCTCTCGCACTACCACTTACCCTTGGCAACGATCCGGACCCAGCACTAAGAACTAGAGAACCACACCCTGATGCTGGCTCTAATTAGCCGGGAAATTCACACAGCCCAGAGCCTTTCCTAAGCCTTGGAATCCTCGTCTGCAAGTGTCAGAACTGGGCTGCATCCTCTGTAAAAGCCCTCAGAGTTGTTCTAGGCATTGAGGAAGGAAAACGAATTGGAGCTGCAGCACCCAACTCTGAAAAACTAAGGATGGTGAACACGTAGCACCAAAGGAAGGGCTGCACAGAGCTCCAAGTGGCAGCCGAGGCGTGGAGCTCTGCTCTTTGCTTTTTGTCATCAATCACCACGACAGCCCAGTTCACTTCTTAAAAATCATCCAGTTAATCTGCACACACTACACCAGAACTGTTCCGCTGAAGAGGCAAAGCTGAGTGACTTAGCCAAGGTGATGAAGTCCAAAGGGCCCTACACCAGCTCCGTTCAAGGTCCTCTGATGCCAGTGCTATGGTCAGCACCATCCCCACAGTCTTGAATGGTCTTCTCAGATGAAGGCAGCAGCCTTCTGCTGTGACAGGGGCCGGGTAGGAGTGGGATTGGACCCGCCTGAAGCAGAGCAACCTGCTGTTCGCGTTCTGTTTACACAGGATTTTCTTCAAAGAACCCCACCTGTTTTTACAAATAACTGTTACAGGCCTCTTCTGAGCAAGTGGGGAAGAGGAAAGGCAAACAATAGAAGCAGATGTTCTCCAGCCTGCGGAGCTGATGAGCATCCAGCCCTGTTGGCTCACGTGGCTGCCGGGCCCAGCACGCACAGGGCACGCCTCCGAGATTTGTCTGGAAGAAGGAGCCCAGCGCCTTGCAAACATTCGATCCTCACTAGCCTGAGGCCCCACCAGCAAGGCACTAAATGAAGCTCCCTGTGCTGCACAGAGTGGCCAGTGGCCAGCCCTTGTCTCCCAGGATCCTCTCCAATGAGCTCCACTGAAGAAGACTTTGCTGGCCTGGTCCCAGTCTTGACTGACCTCGCTGGCATGCCCATGCAAATCCTGAGTCACCTCCTGGACCTGAAGTCTTTCCAGCAGCCACCTGCTGGTTTCCCACATGACTGCTTCTAGGCATGAGCCTGTGAGAAAACAGTTCGCCATGTTTATCTCACTGGTACCCAAGGCTGCCTAGTATGTCTGGTGAGCTGTGTGCTGCAGGATGCAGTGGGGTGGAGGGGGCAGCCCAGCTTTCCTGACAAGCCCTGGGCTCCGGGTGCAGCCAGGATCCCTGGGAGCTGCCACTGTCCAGCCACGGTGGCTTGCTCAACAGCCCACCAGGAGCCTTTCCTAGACCTGAACTAGTGACCTTTGTGCCTTCCTGCTGGACCGTGAAGTTCTTTCCAAGTGCCAGGCTGTGCTACACTCCTCACTGGCCATGCAAAGGTTCCCCAGATGGCTCTGTAGAATGGGAACTGGAAACTGTCCTGTGCGGAGTCTGAATTCAGCCAGAAGAGATGGGGCAAGTTTTCACCTTGCTCCAAGTATCCACTTCCTCTGACGGTTCTCCAGCAAATATTCTGGACGGAGGCATGCCAGTTCTTTTCTGACTTTGGACAGCAACCCTTGAGCTTGGACTAAATGATCATCTGACTCCAGACCCCTAAGGGTCTGATAATTCTCAAAACCCCCTGCTCTTGAAGCAGAGCAGTGCACCTGAATTGGGGAGAGGAAATGGAATCCAGCTGCAGAAATTCAGGTTCCATGAAACAGGACCATTACCTGCTTTTCTATCTCCAGGTTCCAACCCTTTAATTAAAGGCAAGGATTGAATTCATAAGGAAATAAGAGCTGATCTCAGTTGACAGGAAGATAGGCTCCGTAGATTGGCAGCTGCAGGCTTCAGCTAAAGGTTAGCAGACACAACGTGCTGCAGAGCCAAGGGCAGCAAATAGCTCCTGCTCCCCTGCATTGTCTCTACCCCCTTCTTCACTGAACAGAGTCCCCTCAAGTTCTCACCAGCTGGGGAACAGCTTACCCCTGGAACCCATCAGGTGCAAGTTACAGTCAGGTGATGGCACCACCTGGCCAGGCTGTAGTGATGTCAACACACACCCACTTCCCTGTGCTTGGCTCCCTGCCAGAGAGACCACACACCATTGAAGGGTGCCACTCCCATCCCAGTGAGGTGGGGCCAAGGTGGACGTCTTCAGGTACAGCCTGGCTGCCGCATGAAGCAAGTCAAGTATTTATTCACCTAAGCATAGCTAGCTCAAAAGAAGCTGCAGTAATCTTGCTCTAGAACTTTTTTGTGGTACAAACGTGATCACAATACTGCATCTGCTGTCAACAGCTGGCACTTTCCAGGACTGTTCTGAAAGCATAAGCTACTAATGTATTAATCCTCTCTACAACCTAGTAAGTGAATACTAAAATTATGGTCACTTTGTTGATAACTGAGCAAAAAAGGTTAAGTGATTTGTCTAGGATCACTTGGTAAGTGAGTAGAAGAGCTGAAAAGTGAGTGCACACTCCGCTTCCAGAGTTCTCCGTGACTTGAACATGAAGACAGAGCACCAGGTGGACCTGCAGCTCTACAGACCAATGCTTAGGGACCGTCAGACTGGAGAGAAGTAGCAACAAGGGCACCATCTGCCTAACAGGTTAGGACAATCTGGGGAACAGGTTTGAGTATTTTGTGATTAATGTCATAGATATACAATTGGATAAAGTGAAAGCACCAGAGAGTGTCCCTGATAGGTGCACTTGGTGAAGCAGTGAGAGGGGTAACATTAGCCATAGGTCTTTGACAGGCTGGAGGGAACTTCAGCTGCTTCCTGTAAGCACAAGGTCTCAGAGCAGGAAAGAGAGGCCTGAGCTAAGCTCCAAGCATGCCATGCCCATCAGCCAGCTCCTGCTGCTGTCCAGGGCTGCTGGGGGCCCTTAGGGACCCTTGGCCCTCTCTCTGATCTCCTTCAGCCAGGAACTGGACACCTGGCCAGCAGTCTCCTTCCAGGGTCCTTTTTCTGTGCCAGGCTTTGGAGCTACATAGAACAAAGCTGGCCTGACACAAATACAGTTGGCACATCTCTGCATGTAACTCAAAAGCATTCCCTCATTGTGAAGAAAGAACTGGCTGCCCTCTGTTCCTGCATGCATCCAGGGTGCCCTCCCTGCAGAGACCTGAGGGCGGTCCACTGTTGGGAATCGCTGCTCATGCGCTGAGGCATGGGTAAGAAAGAGATGTTGAATGATTCTATTACAATAGCAAAGCCAAAGTCTGTGGAGATAGGCATGGGACATTAGGAGAGGACAGAGGACACAGGGTGGAAAGGGTGCACAGAAAGTGAAGGAAGAGGTAAACCCCTTTCATGAGGCTGAAAAATAGAAGATGGCCACTTCCTCGGGTGGCAATCAAGCAGTTAGTAAAAATGCTACCTGACCGATGGGATGGTACCTTCCCTGGGACAAGTGCATGAAATGCCTTGGTGGAAGTAGGTGGACTTGGCTGGTGGAGCAGGGGATCCAGAGCTGGGGAAAGACCTCCTGAGAAGAGCTGCGTCTTGCACTGGGCACCTGAGTCGCCACTTACTGCAGAGTAGGTAAGGGGAGAAATGGAAGGTCACACTTCTGAGGCCCTGTCCTAGACAGGCTGTATGATGGGGGAGGCCACAGGCTCAACACAACATGTCCAGCAAGTGTGGATGTGTAACCAGATGAGCACCTTCCTTTTTCACATACGTAACACAAATGCACCTGCAAGCATGCAGCATGAATGCAGCACAACTGCACCTCCCATAAACACACAATGCATGTGCACATGAACGTCTAGCTACACACAGAAACATGGTGCTGGCTATGGCCCCATCCTTGGGGCCAGAGTCTGAGCCTGTGCCACAGTCTTGTGGTAATTTCACAACTGCAGTGACTATATTCCTTGGAGGAAGTCTTCCTCTTTCAAATTCTATTCTCTGAAGAATGCTGATGCTGAGAAGTTGAAGATGATGGACAGAACCAAAAGCCAGCTAGTATCTATCATGATCATCCAGCAGCTAAAGCTCTTGGCAAGGCCCTCCTAAGCCTCCCATGGTGATCTCCACAAGCTCGTGTTAATTCTCCCTTTGAGAGAGGCATAGCCTCCCCTCACTCACTGGAGAGTCGGTACCGTCCTCCCAGGGGGAAGTGGTGCCCAGTGCCAACCTTTACAACCGCTCATAATGTGCTCCTCCTTGTTTATCTCTTATTTATTGGTACTTAAATCATCCTTCTTCTTGGGGTTCTCTTGTACGGTCATTCTCTCTCATACACACCTGAGTTGCTTTGTAGCAGGAGGCAGTGGGGCAAGGAGTGTAATGTGGAAACTACAGTGCACAGCCCTGGCCCTCTGGGTATCTGTAAAGGAAACTAAAAACACAACAACCCAATAGTATTGGCCCAAAAGGAAGGCACCTGGGCCCAGCAGTGTCTGGATCTGTAGACTACCTCTCTTACCTCTGATTGTGGTGGTGACGGAGGAACCCAACCCCCAAGCTCACAAAATGTGAAGACTCAGCTATTCCTGGTCTTTGGTACATGTATCCTATTGAGAACTGTCCCAGTGGCTCTGTCAACATACAACACATGAGTTTGTCACTCCTTGGCATTTTCTTTTGAGAAAAGAAATCCTGTTTGGTGCTTCATTAACTAACCAAGGACTGCAGAAGAGCAAATATGGAGGACAGTGGGTGATGAAAGAAAAGCTGTTTCACTGGGTGTGTTGGCACATGCCTGTAATGCCAGTACTCAGGAGGCTGAGGCAGGAAGATGGCCTGAAGTTTGAGGCCAGCTGGAACTACATAGTGAAATCCTGTCTCAAAAAAACAGACAGACAGACGGACAGACAGACAGACAGACAGGAAGAAATGATTTGCAGCTTCCAATATCTCAGCCATTATTAAGCAAAGCATCAAAAAAGAGCACTCACTGGCTTTCATTATGAAGTTCCTCTTCTGCCAGAAGAAAGATAAAAATTCTCCCTGCCACCGTGGTTCCAGCGAGTGCTCCTGCTTAGCACAACACCAGGAGTGCAGTCGGTGACAATCCCACACACCCAGCCGGCTTTACTGAGTGTGCAGCCTCCACCTCCTTGGCCTCTCCACCCGTGCTGTTGCCAAGGGGAGATGCTGCCTTTCAGCTGTGACCTTTTTGCCAGGAAGTTGCCCACTTGATCAGTGCCCGGTATGTTTCATGTGGTATTTGCTGGGAGGATGACCTTCATTAACTGGTAAGGTCAAATGGAGTGTTGGGTGAGGAAGTCAGGAGATGCCACAAGAGTGGCAAGGAGACACATCCCAGAACTGCAAGCCCTCTCCAATATGGGAATGGCATTCAGGAAGGCTGAAAAGGCCTGGGGCAGCCACCACTGCTTCCTGACACACAAAGGCATTCAGCCACCTGCTGGAGCCCTAGCCAGTCCGTGTATGCTCAGTAAACACAGGGGAAGTCTGGCTGCCTAGGAACTCGGCACGGTTGGAGGCCACCCAGGTATCTCACTCTTCTGGTGAAAGGCAGGGTTTTCAGCAGCTCTGTCCACAAGTTTCCCATTCCAATCAAAGCCAAAATCCCATGAGTTTTGAGGATCCTGGGAAAGCCTAGAAAGGACCACCAAGTATAGCTGCCAAGGAATTTTGCAAGTGCCTTATGATCGGCAAGTGCCCGCACAAACCAGTTGGGAGAGCATTCTCAGCTGATAACTAGGATAAGACATTGCTCCTGTGGTCTCCAAGTGTTGTTCCTTGGGTTTTGTCTTTAGGTTCACATAAAGAACAAATTGATGAAGCCAAAAGACCATGTGCTTGGGGGTCAGAAGCGTCAGTAGTCTACCTCCTCCCTCTGCTGGCCAGGGTTACAGAGCAAGTCAACGAAGTTCTCTTAGCTCAAGCTTTGCTAGCAGAAGGAGGACATCACCTGGGATTTGAGGCTGCAGATCACAGAAAGCCTAATGCCAAATGATAAAGCAATATAGCTGCTGAATGGCCAGCAGCACTGAGCCCAGAGCCCATCAGCCACTTAGCCCAACTCTCGCGCCCCCTTTTTCTGTGAATGTCTCAGCTGCTGGCTTTGCCATGTGTCAGGTGACATAGAAACTACAACAGCTGCTCTGAGCTTTACACATGTGATGATCAAAAAATACAGTGTGTGTTTAACTTTTGAAAGACCTACTATAATAAAAGGCACATTTCCATTAATCCCCTGCAAAATGCTCTCCCCTTCTTTAAATACTTATTCCATTATCTTTACCACTTTCTGAAGCAGTTTTAGAATCCAGAAAGACTGAGTGTCATGAAGTGTGATCTCAGTACGGCGAATGCTGCTGCCAAGTACCATCTGACCATCAAGCCTGTAAAAGCATTGCAGCGTGTGTCCTCATGCACTCTATCACCAGGCCTGGCATTGTATGGCTTCTGGTTCTTTCCCAGAGTCAATATGGCCATGGAAGGTAAACACTTCTAATTAATTCAGGACTTCTTCACAGCCAGGAGAGTATAATTAAAGATACTCACAAAAGAGGACTCCCAGAACTGCTTCAAGGTGTGGCAGAAGTGTGTTCAAAGGGAGGGAGAATATTTTAAAGGGGCCTAGTGACAATGAGTCTTTTACTGTAGTAAGTTTTCTAAATGTAAACATTTCCCATACTTTTTATCATGCCACATGTGCACACATGACAAGACTGGTACGAGAAAGACCATCTTCTAAGCACTATCTCTTAAAAGAAAGCAGACATTGTTTCCAGTGCCACTTAGCTACCTCCTCTTATTTCCGACTGGTCCAAAGATTCACATGTGATTTCTTAATTGGTATGGCAAAAAGAATGCCATACTCTGATTGGTCCTCAGACTTTGATGGTCCTCAGACTTTGCCATTTAACAGCAAGATCTCCTGGATCACCTATGTTCACCCTAACTGGAAGTGAGATGCCCTTGCTGGGATGGCCGTGGGCTAGGAGCAGTGGGAATAGTGTGAGGAGAGAGGAGACAGCAGGTAGGACTCCAGCGTAAATTCTGATCTCACAGAGCTCTGAGACTGAGATAAGTGAATGTACTTAACCCAGTCCAGTAGCTACCATCGCCTCTTTTTGTTGTTGTTCACTTTAATGAGAAAAAAAGATAAAACAGCAATGAAATAGTTTCTAAACATGTTAGTAGGATGATTACAATAATTAATAGCATGCGCATTATCTTCATTGTAGTTATTCAGAGGACAGGGTGCAGACTTGATGTCTTCTCTAAACAATATTAGTACAAACTTTTATTCTCAATGAATTAAGACAAAATAGCTGTATATCTATCTTAACTCTCTTATATATATACATTTTTTTTTCTTTTTAAAGTTTCTAATACTAGGAGAAAATATCATACCATGTCTTATGATTAGATTGTGAATCGAAGATACAGAATCATAAAACAAAAAGAATTAAATAATATTCAGAAAATTAATTAAATATTAATTAGCTAAAATTAAATTAAATATTTCAAAACAATATTCCAAAATTCAAATTAAGCATGAGTCCAACTTAGAGGCCAGAATATTGTATCATATGTATGAATCTGTAATCAATTCGGAGTACTCACATAGTATTTGAATAGGTTAATATATACAAAGATATCAGTTAAGAAAAAGTTTCCATGGTAGTAAAGAATTACTAAGAATAAAACATAATGTAAATACTGGAATGGAAAATATATGACCAGAACTTCTAACAGTTTGGGGACAGGATACAACACAAAGTTCTAGTATGTCATGGATGTGGACAGTGTCCCTGACGTTTACTGGTGGCCAGGTGTCATTTGTGTGACTGAACTACTGCTATTTCCAGGATATCTACCCTGTAGAATCAGACAGAATCATGACTCATAGACTGCAGAAGTCCATTTGTAGAATATGCTAATAGATATAGTTTGCTGCTGTATACAAAAGAATAGACTTGAATTACTTTACTCCATGCTCTTCTTAGCTTGAAGGTTTGTAAAGAGAAATCTGCTGTTATTCTAGTGGATTTTCCTTTAAATGTGATCTGTGATTCCCTTAGGGGTATCCTGTGCTGAACTTCTGGGATCTTGATTATTATATGTCTGGGTGTCATTTTAATTGGGTTGGTGTTATTTGGAGTTCTATATGCTTCAGTTCCCTGAATGTCAAATTGTTTCTCTATATTTAGGAAGTTTTCTGCTGTTACTTCTACCCACATTCTTTTTATATCATTTATACAGACTCCTTCTTTCTCACTGATGCCTGTTAGTCTTATATTGTTCATCTTGCAAATGTTGAATTACTTTTTCTTGCATTCTAGTTGTTTTTAAGAGATCTTTTCATATCTCTTCACTCACTGCAATGGTGTCTTTAAGGTCTGAAAGTCTATCTTCACTTTCACTGAAATGGTTTTTCCAGCTTGTGGTTGAGGTTTTAAGTTCCTGTATAGCACTTTGAATCTGCTCCATACATTCTATTACTTTCCTATATTGCTCATTCAAGGAGTCCATCATTTTTCTATTCTCTATTTTTTTCATGTCTTCTTTAGAAGTACTTAGTACTTCTTTTATCATAGGTATTATTTCTTTCATTACTTCATAAATTATTTCTGATCTGATTTCCTCAATACCACTCTGCGGTTGTTCCTTTATTTCAGATGCTATTATTTTAGAGATTTCAAGTATGTGATTTCCTATTTCTTCCATGCTATTGTTTCCTGCACTTGTTCTAGGTGGGCTTGGGGCCTGCCTTCTGACCTTTGATGTAAAGCTTTGACTGAGTTCTTATCTTAGCACCAGGTCTGGATCTATGAAGTTCAAATTCGTCCAGGTGAGTGTGGCTTGGGTCTGGCTGCTGAGCTCCACTTCTTCCTACTGCAGCCCTTGGAGGTGCACCTGCTGTGCCAGTGGTGCAAGATGTTCTGCTCCTGATGCCTATAGTCCCAGCACTTGGGAGGCTGAGGCAAGAGGATCAGTGTGAGCAAGAGACCCGCATAGGCTCCAAAATGTGAGCTCAAGGCCAGCCTGAACTGCACAGTGAGACCCTGTCTTGAAAAAACAAAAGACAAAAAAAAAAAAAAGATGTTCTGCTCCTGAATCAGCTGGGCCAGTCTTTTCTTTAATCTCTTTGCAGAGAGTTCCATGCCAGTTTTCCACACTGGCCTGTCCGATGGATGAAGTTCCATTCACATGCCGGGCTTCTTTGCTGGGTCGAATGAGTTTCCGGCTGCCCTGAGCAATCTCACTCACACACCAAGCCTGGTGGATCTACCATTGCCTCTTAATGACAAGACTTTAATGTTCAGAGTTCAGCATGTCCTCACGTGGTTCTAAACTCTAGGGTAGGCATCAAAAGACCATTTACTGCCTGGAGATACAACTTATCTGAGTCTTCATGTGCTCCTTAGTTTTCTCTTAATACACACCACCGTAGTTTCTATTGCTGTCCAAATCCACAGTGTCCAATAGATTGATACTGTATTTCTTTTCTATTGTCCAATTTGGTGGCCACTGGTCAAATTATGGCTATTGAGCATTGAAATGTGGCTTAGGAGTTAATTTTGTAAATTTTTGTTAGCTTTAATTTTAATTGAAATCACCCCATGTAGTTAGTGGCTTCCATAAGTGACAGTATGAGACTGGACTGTATCTTCTTGAAAGCTGAAAAGACATTTCTGCGGTCTCAACCTCTCCCTCACCCTGCACCTAGCATGAGCTCCTCAGAGGCATCTCCATGATCGCGCATCCCCACCTGGCTCTGTGACTCCTGTGTGCACAAAATCCAGAACAGCCCTATCCAGGGCAGGTGAGGGGCCTGAACCCTGCGGCCTGTGGTACAATGGAGAGACAGGAGCTCCAGGGCATGGAGGGGGAGCTGCGCTTGCCCGGCTCTCTACAGTCATGGGTCGTGCGTTCTCCGGGTCACGCTCGAGCCTGTCCTGGTGTGAGCTGGCAGGTCTGCAAGGCAATTTTCTGAGGAAGTAAGGATGTCCAGCAAGGGGATGACGATTTGCAACTCATCTTTTGGCTTCTGACGCTGGCCCTGGGTGGCTCCAACCTGTCTGTCTCTGTTCCTTTGTGATAGAAGATAAGACTGCATTCCCGGAGCTCGGAGCTTGGGGCCTTCAGGAGCTCTTATTTGGCAGCCGGGTGACACCCCTTCTCCCAGTGCTGAGCAGGCCACCACAGCCCCTGCAAGAGGCCCTGTGCACCCAGCCCTTCTTCACCTCTCTACTCTTTACTCCATGGTGTCCTCAGGAGGAAAACTGCCTCCCCCACCGCTGCTCTCAAGACGATCGAGCTCTGTCGTCTTTAAACCCGATCCAGAAGGCTTGTCCCTGGGGAAGTCTTTCAGCTGGTGTGGGGAGCATCATTTGTATAAAGTCCCCCACTGCCGAGCTGTGCTGCGCAGCCCGCTGGCTGACGACAGCGCCTACTGTTCTCTAATGTTTATTACGGTCTGTGCGCCACCCCGAGGCCACAGACTGAAACGCAGACCCGGCTCCCGCCTCTGACCTGCTCTAGGCTTGGCTGAGGGGGCTCCTGGAGCTACCTTCTCGGAGGCGGCTGCAGATTCCCCAAGCTTCTCTCTTGCTCTTCTGCGCCCCAGAGGGCCACTCCAGATCTTCGCAGCCTCTGTCAAGGAGGAGCGCTTTCTGAGTTGTCCTCACACAGGAGGAAGCTACTTGGGAAAGGCCAGCGGAGACTTCACCCCGTACCAAAGTGTCTGAACAGTGCCTGGGACGGTTTCTCTGAGGGGATCTTTTGCACAGGATTGAAGGCCAGCCCTCCTTATCTCTGACCACCACAGGACTCCCTCTCTGCCACCCAGTATGGGTCAGGAGCTGCTCTCAGGGCAACAACAGTTAAGGAACACTACAAAGTATTTTATTGTTGTTATTGTCGCGCTCTTTTAGTTTAGCGTGGTAAAATAGACATTACAGGGACTGAGAAGACAGCTCTGCGGTCTAAGCACCTGCCTGACAAGTACAAGGACCCAGGTTCAATCCCTGGTACTGCCTGCCTTACCAGCCCTGGGGCCCTGGGTGGGCCGTGCCAGCCACGGAAACCGAGCATGGTGACACACACCTGTAATCCCAGCACTGGGGAGGCTGAGACAGGAGGATCACTAGGAGTTGGAGCTGTGTAGCAAGACCCTATACCAAATAAATAAAAGGTTAAAAATTATTTTCAATGTATACATTCTATGACATTAATCACTTAGACCCTCCGTGAGTGTGGTTCTGTGGCATTATATTTACAATGCTGTCCAGCCACCTCCACTATTCATCTCCAGAGCCTTCCATCATTCCAAACCAAAGCCCATTTCTGTGAGATCTTAGCTCTCCATCCCTCGTTTCCCCAGTCCCCAGTAACATCTATTCTACCTTCTTCTATTTCTGTGAAATTGTTTATCTGCAGGTGGAATCACAATTTTTGTTCTTTTGTGTCTTATTTAGCCAGAGAATTTTATCTGTGGCCCATTTAGTGAGCAGTGCGGACCTGGCACCTGTCTTCTCTGAGGCAGAAATGAGGAAGAAGTCAGCAAACAGACTTCTCCCCACTCCCACTGAGTCCTGCTCTGATGGCTTCAAACAAGGAAGAGTCCATTGTTTGGGGCTTAACTAATGAGGTTTTGGCTGGTGTTCTTGGGTCCTGTTTTAAAGAAGTAGAGAGAAAGCTGTCACCACAAGACATGACAGAGGAACTGTCACTTCACAGCAGTGGGCAACAGAAGATCTGACCCTGGAGGTTTGAGGGCAGGCAGACAGGTGGCAGCTCGGAGCGCCTGACCACCACGGCCTGCTGCTTCTGCATGTGTGCGTCTGCTACCACCGAGCACTTGAGGATGATGCGCACACCTCACCTTCCTGTGTCGGATAGAGAAACCCTGTGTACGTTCTGGTCACGCACACACTGCGCGCAGGGAGTGGGCCCTCTGGTAGCAGTGAATCTTACAACAGAAGCAGGTTTCAACAATGTTTGTATTATGCAGTTATAATTCTGAAAGAGCCCCTTCACCAGGAAGAAGGGGATTGTTGGAGCACAGGAGCAAGTCATCAAAATAGCAACAACTAACATTTATATAGCATTTAATGGTTTGCAAAGCACTTTTCTTAGACATGATCTCCTGTCTTATCCCAAAGAACATGAGGAAGTAGGGAGAGATAAGAGGCGCTGGTCAGCCTTTATTGGTTTCAAGAAAATAATGCAACAGTTAATGTTTAATTGTTTGATCAATCTTGCATGCCTATATCTCGTAATCTGAGCAACTATTTTGAAGATAATAATATGTACCATAACAACCATTGTTAATTTATCATTATCTTGTCTTGAAATTCTGTGATTTTTGTTGGTTTTTGCTGTTTTATGTCTTGGCTTATTTTGTTTGTTTGTTTGTTTTCTCTAAAAAAAAAAAAAAAACTGGATGTAGTGGCGCATGCCTATAATCCCAGCATTCAGGAGGCTGAGGCAGGAGGATTGCTGTGAGTGGAGACCAACCTAGGCTACAAAGTGAGCGCAAGGGGAGCTGCATAGCGAGACCCTGTCTCAAAAAGACAAAAATAAAAAACATAAAATTTGTAAAAGGAAGAAAATGATCATCATCTCAGATCTGCAAATGTGATACAAACTGAAGATAGTGTTTTTCAAGCTGATCGGGGGACCCAGTGGAGTACCCCCCAAAACAAAAACTATACCTCAGTCATAAGAGGTTTGCTGGACCCAGGCTCCTAAGACTAGCCCTTTTTCCTTAGCCAAGTTCTCTTAATCAGTAAGTTGGGAATGTTGGGTTAATAATATTAATATATTCCTTTGCAGGACTTCTCAGAGCCTTTAATATGCCCAAGTGTCATACTACTTCCCGAAGTGAGGCTAGAGTAACTGGAACAGAATTTCTCGCCCATATTTGATAATGGTGAAAGTGTCTCCTAGAAAGGGTACAAATGAAGGCTGGGTGGGCTCGGGGCCCTTGGACCCAGAAGAGAGCTGGGCCACCAAGGAAAGGTAGAACGAAAGAACTTTCCAGAGAGGTGAAGGCAGCTGAAGACCTCAGGCCATGTTCTGAAGCCCAGCAAATGAGGACCGCTCATCTCCACCAGGCTGGCAGTGAGGGGGGTCAGCGAACGCCCAGGTGCCCTTGAGTCAAGGAGACCTCGCCTTGGCCAGGCACGGACACCCAACCACCGCCCTCCAGGAATGCGAGAAATCCACACCGCCATCTTCCGCAGGAACCGTGCACTGCAAGAAACAGTCACAGGGCGTAGAAAGCCCGCGGGTCACTCTTACTAAGTGTCGCGACCATGTGGACGGGATCTCGTTAGGATCACAGCAGACTCCACAGCGCTAAGCCCTGCGCTGCTAATCGGACTCTCCAGAAGCTTCTGCAGAGTTTTTGGGGCTGTCTTCATTTCAGCTGGGACGGCCGAGTCCTGTCTTGAGCATGCAGCTGGTAGGTGACAGAGCCGGTGTGTGTTGACGCTCAGGGCTTACCCTTGGCATGAGTCACTGCCTCGGCACATGCGGACGCGATCTCTAGTCGCCTCATTTCCCTATTTGTTCCTCCTGGAAACCCCTCTAGAAGAATCTCAGTTTTATTTTGGGAATCGAAGACTATATTTCCCAGCCTCCCTTTTAGCCAGGTAAGTTCGGCAAAGCAAAAGTCCTCTGGTATAGCTTCTGCGAAGGCTATTCAGAAGAATACCCTGCTGCAAGGCACTCCTGCTGACCTTTCCTTCCTTCATCCAATGTGAACACTCACTTAGAGGTGATGACTGGAGTTTCAGCAACCTCACTGTGCCATGAGGTGCCATTGCGGCTATTACTTCCCTGCTAAGGATAACAAAGCAAGAGAGTGAAGGTCTGGGTCCCTAGCCACTCAGAAGTCCACGCGGCTGCTGAGGGCGGCCGGCAGCTAACCTTTCCTCTGTGGGACTGAAGCCGCTGTGATCTGGGATTCTGTTCTTCACAGATGAAGTTCATGCTGATAGACTCTAGCTGCCTGGCCCACCACTGTGCAACCTCCTCCCTGCAGCCCTGTTTCCTGCCACACCCTGCTCCCCAGGGAGGGATATTCCCAGCCTGTCTGACGCAAGCTTGCAGTCCCCTCCACCTTCTCTCCACGCCCGTCAGCCACTCCCTTTCTGGATCTCAGGATGAATTCCACAACCACAGATCTGAGTTCTGTGTTCTTTTCGGCACCATCCAAACTAGTATTGGGAATGTTTTACGACAGCACGACTTGCTGCAAGAAGCCCCGACCTATTGAAAACTAAGGGTGACTTTTCCCTGCGCGGGCCGCAGGACTGTAGCCACAGGAGCAGCGAGCTTTGCTCCCCTGCGTGTGGCCCCGAGACCTCCGAGCTGGCCATAAGGGCTTTTCCCTCATACAGGAAGCAGATGCGATCTAATGAACTGTGACTATTGTCAGTTTTCTTTAAACAACTTGCACGGAGATGAGCGTGTCCTTCCAGGCAGCAGTATGCAGGGCCTCGGAAGGCAAGGCAACACCCCCAAATTCCCATGAGATTGTTGTGGTGCTGCCGCCTAGGCCCAGGGCTGCCTGCCCACGAGGTGAGTGCGCAGGCACGGGCCTATGCACCCCGTCCTCCGGGAGACTCTTGCTAGAAAGAATCCTTCAGACTCCTTATTTTCCTTTAGAAATCTTGCTTCTCTGCAGAAGCACTTCCTCGTCCAAAACAGCAAAAACAGACTTTGCAGTGCCCTCGCCGAAGTCAGAGAATTGTGCCAATTGTTTACCCTGAAAAAAAAACCAGAATGGAACCTTGCTGGGTTCAGTGAGGTTAGGACCCTGCTGGGGAAGGGTGGGGTTCCGGCTCGGGCAGGGCGCCGGAGACCGCAGCCTCGGTGCCGGGCAGACTCCTGTCTTCTTGGGCTGGTGTTTGTCACACGGCCTTGTGCCATATGGAGCAATCACTGAAGCTATAGATTTGTTTGATGCTAGTTTCTGCATTTGAGCTATATCCAACATAAAATATTTAAGGACAGGGTCACATCTCCCCGTTGGAAAGGCCCGCCATTCATGAACAGCGGCAGATAAGGGTTCTGTTGTCGACGCCAGCCCCCAGTAAGGCATCACTACTCCAATAAAATGGAAGAATCCCCTTCCCGCAGGTGAAAATGTGTTGAGAAAATTGCTCGCATCCTTTTCGGTGCCTATCCTAGCTAACTGGAGTTGAAACATCTTATGTGTATGTGTGTGTTACTTGATCATTTTTTTAAAGCTTTTATCTATTTATGTATTTGGTACAGGGTCT
>PVJA010029352.1:0-14391 GCA_004027025.1 Myocastor coypus
GGGAGGGAGGGAGGGAGGGAGGGAGGGAGGGAGGGAGGGAGGGAAGGAAAGGAAGGAAGGAAGGAAGGAAAAGAGAAAGGAAAGGAAGGAAAAGAGGGAGGAAAGAAGGAAGGAAGGACAGACGGAAGGAAAAGAGGAAGGAAGGAAGGAGAGAGAGGAAAGGAAGGAAAGAGATAGAGACAGACAAACAGAGAGAAAGCAAGCAAGCAAGCAAGCTGGAGAGTCAGAGAACTGACACCATCATGGTTAGCCAGAAATCACATATGCAACAGTAGAAGTAAGAGGCCTAAGGAACTCAGAGCCACAAGACTCTCAGCTGAACAAAGACCTGCTCAGTGTGCTGGTTAATCCATCCTGTGACATTTCAGGACAAATGCAGATGTTCTAAGAAGGTACCACAGGATAGAGAGCTATATTCTTCAAAAATGTTAGACCTAAGGGCCAGGCAAGTAGCTCAGTGAATTAAAGCACCTACAAGCAGGTGCAGAGGCCAGGGGTTCAATCCCCAGGCCTGCTGTGCTGGCCCCACCCTAGGGGAGTGCTGAGATGGCAATTGAGTGGCACATGCCTATAATACCAGCTCTTGATATTACACACCTGTAATACCAGGTGGATCACTGAGTCTGATCTTGCAGTGAAACCCTGAACACCCTGCAGACCCTTCCCTAAAATACAAAAGAAAAAAAAAAATTAGACCCGGGTCTCTTGGATTTTTAAGTGACTTCCATCTCTCAGATTACCCTACCACCACCTCCTTTAGGGACAGGTTCTATGAACTAGCTTCTCCCTAGGGTGAGAGAATCAGGTCCTGAAGTGGATCAGAATATCCTCAAGTAAAAATCGAATGCACATGCTTTAGCTTAAAATCCAGAGGGAAACTATGAAGCTAGACGACAGTGTAATTTGTATTTCTTTAGAGCTGAATCAGTGTCTGAAGATTTCAATCAAGTTTGTTTTTGTGATTGGGTTTATTGTTATGAGAACTACACATTCTTCATAGAAAATTAAGAGAGATAATAATGAATCCTGGCATTGTGGCATACACATGAAATCTTAACTTCTGGGAGTCTCAGACTGTCTCAAAATAAAAAATTTAAGAAGAGCTACAGATGTTAGTTCAGTAAGATGACACTAAGTTCAATTCTCAGTGCCAAAAAGGGACAGGAGGAGGAAGAAAGAGTAAAGATTATTCATTAATCTACCATTTGGAGACATCTGCTATAAACATTTGCATCCTTCCAGACATTTTTCTAAATGTTTGCACAGCACCCTAAAAATGGCATCTCACGTGCATAGTTTGCATCTGCCTCTTTAACCTAAAAAGGTATCCAAAAGGTATTTTCATCTTATTAAATGTTACCCTACTGCTGGGCGTGGTGGCGCACGCCTGTAATCCCAGCACTTGGGAGGCTGAGGCAGGAGGATTGCTGCGAGTTCGAAACCAGCCTGGGCTACAAAAGTGAGCTCCAGGCCAACCTCAACTGCATAGCGAGACCCTGTCTCAAAAAAGACCAAAAAAAAAAAAAGTTACCCTACTGACTTTTCATTGCTGCGTAATACTTCATCATATGGTACTCCCCGTTGAATGTTTATGTTGTTCTAGGCCTTTGCCAAATATTTATTTTTCTGCAAAATATGTGCAATGATTTGTTTCCTTAGACTTAATTTCTTAAGATGTAATTCCTAGGGTTGAGATGTATCTCAGCAGTTGAGAAATTGGCTAATAGTACACCTTGGGTTTGATCCCCAGAATCTTAAAAAAAAAAAAAAAAAAGGAATTATTGGATCAGAATCTACGTAACTCTTAAAAGTTCTTTCTCTGTATTCCTAGGCCATCTGGCAGGAAGGCTACACCAGTTTACAATCCCCCACCAGGCGATAAGCAAGTCTGCTTTGTGTATCTTTGCTAACAGTGGTTTTGTCATTTGTCAAAATCTTCAAATTCTTTTCAGCATCCACACAGCTGAAAAGCACGGTTTTTCCAGCTGAGGAGTAAATGTGAGTCTCTAGAAGATTAGCCAGCTGTTCCGAATCCTTTAATTACTGTCCTTGCACCCAATATAGCTTTTTCATTTGCCAATGTCTGGGGAAAGAAAATAGTAAGGAGGAACTTAAATAAAGAAGGAAACATACAAATTCTCCTATCTCTGCAGACACTGAAGAGGCCTGTGCTCCAGTCCCCACCAGTCTGAACGATCGCTGTGACTGCTGTCCGGTTACTGCCTCCACGGGTGGGCTGCTTCACCACAGGGGGGGCAGGTCCCTGGCTCCTGCAGGGTCAAGATGAAGATTAACTTGGAAACCAGGGTGTTCAGCATAACAGCTGAGTGAGACAACAATGATACAGAGATAGGAAGCCAACAGCACCCAGCCTGACTTCACCATCTCCCTCTTCCATGACTTTTTGCTGGCATTATTCCACAGCTTGTCACTCAGATTCAATGTCCAGTCTACTACCTCAGTGTTTCTCAGTGCCTAATTATCACTTCTCATACTGGAAACCAAGAAGCCTCAGCTGAAATTCCATCATGCCAATTCCTGGAGACTGATTTTGGTTAATCGGCTTATGCTCTTTGCTTTGTTGATTTGGATCAAAAACACCTTTAGTATTGGCAAATGAGCCCAGAACCTTCATGGAGCTATATATCCAGACTTTTAAATTTCTTAAAGCGGCTTGCTGCATCTGTAAATTCCCTAGGCTGGGGGCTCAAACTTGGGACTCTCCTGCCTCAGCTGGGATTACAGGCAGTTTGTAATCATTAGTCAGTCAGGTTTCAAGGTGAGCTGAGAGAGCTACATTCCAAGGGCCTTTGTTGAAGACAGTCTGACAAGGAAATGGAAACCTAGATTAGGCTATGGAGGTTAGCACCTATCACTTAAGAGAATAACCCAACTGAGTACACTGATATCAAATTATAATATGATCTGTCCTTATAGGATTCCAAAGTCTAACTTTGAGTTGATTTTCTCTGTAAGGAATATTTACATGGTCTACCACTCAGAATTAAGGAATGAAGGCCCAGAGGCTGGGTGTTTCCTTCTTTTTCTGAGACTCAATGTCAGGTTTTCCTGAATTGTAATAGCGGGGATGTCAGGAGTGATTCCCATAAGAAGGGATAAGCTACATTTTGCCTCATGGAAGATGTGGGCCAAGAAGGGTAGGAAGAGCCCTAGGATGAGTCTGATGTTGGACAGTGGTTATCATCCCATGGGCCTCTTTTGGCTGGCCTCATGAGGAATTTGTACCTGACCTCTGGTGTGATATGAACAAGTAAAGAACTCGCCTCACACTTCAGACAGGATAAACAATTATTTGCTGACATGAACACCACTGATAGTGACTAATAGTCTCCAAATCTTCCACTATCTATGTGATGGTACTGGTGTGCAATAAAAATAGGAGGTAAGCTGGTGAATGGAAAAACAGGACTAAAACACACCCTGACTGAAGTGTCAGAGACATATCCATAAGATGCCTCACAGAAATGGAAGTGCTGCACCAGAGCTTGTAATGTAGGTGGGGCTGGCCATGATCTGTCTTGAACTGGGTACAAGATCTACAAGACATCTCCAGTCCTTTATCTGTTAGGCATATAGACCATATTTAGGATCTAATGAGCTTTTCAAGAGTACTGGCTCTGGGGCCTGGCAGGATGGCTCAGTGGTCTAAAGCACCTGCAGGCGGCTGCAGGGACAGCGGTTCAATCCCCGGCACCACATGCTGCGCCAGCTCTGCCCTCAGGGCAGGCTGAGCCAGCCATAAAAATAAATAAACAAACAAAAGTTCTGAAACAAGAAAAAAAAAAAAATACATATATATATATAATTTTTTTTAAAAAAAAAAAAAGAGTACTGGCTCCAAAATATAAAAAGGGCAAAATACATATTAATGCTCAAACACAAAAGTTTTAACATCATGTTAATTTCATTAATTGTCAAATGTTGAACTCATTTTGCTACCTATGAAAGCAAGTTAGAAACTGTTTTGCGGGCCCGGCAGGATGGTTCAGTGGTCTAAAGCGCCTGCTTGGGAAAGCTTGGGCGGCTTCAGGGACCGCGGTTTGATCCCTGGCACTACATGCTGCGCCAGCCCTGCCCTCGGGACAGGCTGAGCCGGCCATAAAAATGAGTGAATAAGCCGGGCGTGGTGGCGCACGCCTATACTCCCAGCACTCGGGAGGCTGAGGCAGGAGGATCGGGTGCGAGTTCGAGACCAGCCTGGACTACAAAAGTGAGCTCAAGGCCTGCCTCAACTGCATAGTGAGACCCTGTCTCAAAAAAAAAAAAAAAAAAAAAAAAAAAAAAAAAAAAAAAAAAAAAAAAAAAAAAAAAAAAAAAAAAAAAAAAAAAAAAAAAAAAAAAAAAAAAAAAAAAAAAAAAAAAAAAAAAAAAAAAGAGTGAATAAACAAAAGTTCTGAAACAAGAAAAAAATAAAAAATTTAAAAAAAAATTGTTTTGCAAAACTTCCAACATATCCATGATTGCTAAGTAGCAGCTAGTAATTAAGTGAATTACTCATAGACAAATAATTTCAAAAGCTAATTTATAAATTATATACATACATACATACATACATACACATGAAAGCAAATTAGAGGAAGCTCATTTTAGCATGTTTTTTATGTGAGTTAAGAGCCTACTTCTATGAACTGACACTTATTTCCTAGAATTTGTGTTAAAGCCCTAGCCTCCAATGTGGCTATAGAGACAAGGCTTTCAGAAAATAAAATTAAATGAATTCAGGGAGGGAAACACTAGTTCAATTCATGGGCTGGTAACCATGTAAGAGGAAGGAATAACTCACTCTCTGCCTCTGCCTGTCTCTCCTTCACCATCTCTCTCCCTCTCCTCCTTATGACCCCCTTCTTCCCTCTTCCCCTTTTCTCCCCAGTACACAGGGGAAATGGTCACGTGAGGTAAGCACACTGCAAGCCAGGAAGGCAGAGACCACCAAAACCCAACAACTATGCTGGAACAACGATCCCAAACTCCAACCTTCAGAACTGTTAAGAAAATAAATTTCTCTTTTTTCCATCCAGTCTGTGGTCTTCTGTATGCCAACCCAAGCAACCTATAACATCTGTAAGTATTTGAAACTCGCCTGGAGAAAACTACTTTCATACTTGGATTACTTCACTAGCTCCATGTGACCTCCTTGAGGGCAAGAGGCATACACTGCTCCTCCCTGTATGTCCAGCATCTAGCACACTGTACCTAAGAACCTTGTGGCTATATGGTAAATATTTGCTCCAGTGGACCAAATGAATTTGGCCTCTTCCATCACATTTGAGTCTTATCTAGTTTCTCTACTCCATGACTTTAACTGCATCTCTTTCTATAGTGTGAATTGATGAAATAAACACAGGGGTGGCCTCCAAGTTTTCTGTGTTCCTCCACAGCCCAAGGCTCTTCCCTCTAAGTGTCACTCCCCACCCACAACATCCATCATTATGCTAAGACCTGCTATCATCTCTCATTTCAGCAGAGGGATTATTTAGGGCTAAGCACCTGGGTTAGATTCTCCCTTGAAATAAGCTATTTACAGCTTGCAGCCTAGAATAGAATTTTTTGTTTCTATCTTAGCATTATGTACGTAACACCTTTTATCACAGCAAGGAAACCTGTCTTCTATCAATTCCAAGTCAAATAACCAAGAGGATAGCTTTTTCTTGGTGGAAAAAGTGTTTGTCTAACATTACACTCAAGGAGAAGCACATTATTTCTTTCCTTATTACCTTAAATCTTTGGTGATTTTTCAATTAAAATATTTGAGTTTGCATACATTAACTAAGACATTTCAGTTCAAAATTACTGCTCAGATTCTATAATTAAAATAATAACCACATCCTCTCTTCACTGAGCACATCCCAGTGCAGGGCATTTAGCAGCCCCATTAAGAACTGAAGGGTGAATTGCAGCCTGCTACAAGTGTGAGTCTAAAGTAACCATTTCAGCTTGCTGGACTGACTTTTTGTATGTTATTCCAGGAAATTGCATGCCACCATGAAGAACAGAAATGAGTCTGGAAACAGAAGGTGAAGCTGATGTCCATGGTATTATGCTAAGACAGAGTCTATCCATTTATTAAATTCATTGAAATATGTTCATTTAATGGAAAAAGCACAACTTTTAGATTTAGACACACTAAAGTTCAAACATGTCTCAGTTACATCCTAGTTATTTGACCTCGGAAAACAAACTTGTCACATTCTTTGGCTTTGATCTCTTCCTGTTCTATGAAACAAGATTTAAAATACTGGCTCCTTTGACTGTCAATGAGTATTAATTAAGACCATGCACTTGGCACACAGTAAGCATGCAATCAATGGAAGATATTATTTTAATCCTAGGACCTGGTACATAAACACCTTAGGGCACTGTGCATACTTATATGAAAATAAAGAAAAGAGAACAGAGATCCAAGCCAGTTTTTCAGTTGTCATGTGCTACCTTAACACCTTAAAATTCAGCCAAGGTAACCAACCAGGCCAAATTTTCCAGGACTAAAGGTTTTACTGGAGCTGGGTGTGGTGGTGCACACCTATAATCCCAGCACTTGGGAGGCTGAGGCAGGAGGATCGATGCGAGTTCGAGACCAGCTTGGGCTACAAAAGTAAGCTCAAGGTCAGCCTGAACTGCATAGCGAGACCCTGTCTCAAAAAGACAATAAATAAATAAATAAAACAAATGAAGGAAGACTGGAAGCTGAGGAGGGGAAGGGGACTTAAAAAAAATAGAATCAAGATGTGTTAGCCAGGCGTGGTGGCGTACGCCTGTAATCCCAGCACTCGGGAGGCTGAGGCAGGAGGATCGGTGCGAGTTCAAGACCAGTCTGAGCTACAAAAGTGAGCCCAAGGCCAGCCTCAACTGCATAGTGAGACCCTGCCTCAAAAAGACAAAAATAAATAAATAAATAAATAAATAAATAAATAAATAAATAAATAAAGGTTTTACTGGGATGGGAGAACATTCAGTGCTAAAATCAGTAGCACTCTGAGCTAACCAGGAAAGCTGGTAACACTAATCAACAGAAAGCAGTAGCAAGCTTTTAACAGGTGAGGAGACAGGAAGGCAACTCCAGTCAAAATCTGATCTCCTACCCAGTTAACAGTGTCAAGGGATGGCCCCTTGGGCCTCATTCTCTCTTCATCTTGTAGAAACTAAGTGCTTCCCATTGCATGGCCCCATACACACAGTACTTCCATTCTGCCTGGAACAATTCATGTTACTTTCTTCTTTAATCAAACTTACAAAACTAAGAATTTGTTCTGCCTTCTACTCAGGCATCCTGGATTATTTCACATTCTTAACCTAAGCCAAAACCATTAAATATTTTATTTCACAGGGGTTGAAATTACTGGCAGTAAATAAAATTCACTTGATCAGGGTACAATGCTGTAAGCTAAGAATGAAAAAAACCCTTTTACCCAAGCCAGTTCTTTTCCCCAGCCAGCAAGTCCAGAAAGAATTCATAACTGGCCCCATTTTCAAGTACACGTGAAAAAAAGTCTGAAAATATTTTATTCCCAAGCCCAGTTTCCCTTTCCTGGTACTGAAGAAGAAATGAGTTTAATATTCCAACTGAATTGCAAAAGTTTGGGGGGGGGGTGATTATCCCACTTGCTACCTGAAGTTGGAAATAAAATGTCCATCTTCAGAGGAGATCAGTGAAAATAGTAGAGGGGAGTGTGTTTTCAGTAAGAACATATCCTCAGGACTCTTAGGGAAGTAACGTTCTTACCGCTTGAGTACCTTGTTCCCTTTGGCAAAAGATGACTGGATACTAGCCTAGAGTCAATCTAAAGTCAAATATCTCTTTAAAAGAATGATTCAATATTCTAGAACCTGAGGTCATAGCTGTACAACTCCCATTGTACTACTTCAAAGACTTTTTTTTTTTTTTTGGTGGGACCAGGGTTCAAACTCACGACCTTACACTTGCCAGGCAGGTACTTGTGCCACGGAGCTATCTCCCTGGCCCCTACTTCAAAGACTTTAAAGTGTCTACTAATCTGAAATACTAGAGATGCAGCTTATATTTCAAAACATTAAAAATATCTTTTTTTAAAATTTTTTATTTTATTTATTTATTTTTTTCTTGTTTCACAACCTTTGTTTGTTTATTCACTCATTTTTATGGCCGTTTCAGCCCGCCCCGAGGGCAGGGCTGGCGCAGCATGTGGTGCCGGGGATCGAACCGCAGTCCCTGAAGCTGCCCAAGCTTTCCCAAGCAGGCGCTTTAGACCACTGAGCCATCCCGCCGGGCCCCAAAAATATCTTTAGTAGAAAAATTTCTTGATGGAGCTGGGGGAGATGGCTCCAAGGCACAAGTGCCTGCTGGGCAAGTGCAAGGTCGTGAGTTTGAACCCCGGTCCCACAAAAAAAAAAAAAAAAAATTTCTTGGCTTTAAGAGATACCTTGTCTTAGTCACCTTTGTCACTGCGACACAATACTCAACACCCACAATTTAAAAGAGGAAGATTTGTCTTGGCTATGTGTAGAGCTTTCTGTCCATGAGCCTGCTCCAAGCTACAGTGGCATGGCAAAGGACATGGGTTTAGGGTATGTCAGTAAGGATACAGAGAAGCAGAAGAGATAAACCCTTCTAGGCCATGCCCCCAGCGAGCCACTCCTCTGCCCAGCTTCACCAAGCACCACATTTAACTACAAATTCACTGATTATCCCCATTCTGTGTTCATGCCCCCATGATCCAATCACCTCCCCAAAGGTGTACCCACTCATGAGTACATGAAGCTTTTGGGGAACATTAGACATCAAGCATAACAAACCCTAGTAAACATTATCCAGGTAAATGTAACTGTCACTCAGTCTTCCCTTAGAAGTCTCAGAAGCTACAGATTTCTGCTATTCTATGGCTAAGAGGCAGCAGGGGCCTCTCTTCAATCTCTAACTACTGGGCCAAGTCAGCATGATGAGGAGAATATTATCGCTCACCCAAAAATAGGGGCAGGAATCATTTAGTCCATACTTGGCAGAGCTATTTCAAACTTCTAGGAATCCCTTTCTCTTCCATGAACTAAGGTGCTTCTGTCCTCAGTCCAAGGAGGAAACTAGTGAACTAAACAAGACTCAGCTGCTAAGAGCCTCCCTACTGTTTTGAAAAGCCACTATATATGCCTCTGAGACATGCTTCACAAAGGCACAGACCTCAGAAACACTGGGAAATGTCTTTAGAGGACCAAAATTAGGCAAAATTGCACACTGAGTAGAATCTGAAATAATTCAATGTTACATTAGACGGAGAAAATTACAACCTAGAGCAGCAGAATCAGAAGAGAATCATAACTTCAGTCCTATGAGAATATAGTTTTTGAACTTTAGAGCATTCCCTTACTTAGGATTGTTGACAAAAGCCTGTAACATCTCCAAATCAAGATTTGTAGGACTGGCCAGCAAGATGGCTCAGCAGTCTAAAGTGCCTGCTTAGACAAGGTTAGGCAACCACAAGGACCGAAGTTCTATCCCCAGCACCACATGCTGTGCCAGCCCCACCCCCAGGGAAGGCTGAGCAGCCATATATATATATATATATATATATATATATATATATATATATATATATATATATATTTTTTTTTTTTGGTAGGACAGTTTTCTGAACTGCCTTAATTCTAAGGGCAACTGTCACTGTGTTAAGTCCACGTTGAGATAAGATGTTCTATGTCCACAGAGCGTCTGATAGGGAAGCACAGCTGTTTCTTCCTAGCACTCTCTGCGAGCGCTCACCACAAGTAGTGCCTGGCACATCGTAAGCATCAACAATGTGCTGAATAATTGTCATAAATGAAAATTCAGATTATCAGAAGAATGAGAACCACTTTTTTTTTGAAAATTTACAGTATGTTTCCCTTGAATAGTGAAAGACCACTGTACATGTAAGCTAAGATTCCATATTTTACAATTTTCATTTGTATCCAACTTTCCTAATCAAACACCTACTGCATAAAGTGACCCACCACATACCACAAAGCTAATTCTCACTTCTAAAAAAGTGAATGAAAAAAAAAAAAAAAATTTAGAACACAAGAATGCTACTTATGAAAAAAGACATGACAGCATAAGAAAATCATCTTGCATAGCCCCCAACATAATTATCAGGAAAATTGTCTTCAATAAGCACTAAACTATTGGCAAAAAAGATTGGAATCAGAAAATTCTTAAAGTGTCAAACTATCACTCTATATATTTCCAATTGCAAAGGAAAAAAAGCATCAAGTCTAAGTCAATCCAAAAGTATTCAAAATGCATCCTCTCAGTTAGGTGGGTGTGGTGGCACACACCTGTAATCCCAGCACTCAGAGGCTGAGGAAAGATGTGAGTTCAAGGCCAGCCTGGGCAACAAGTGAGCTCAACACCAGCCTGAACTGTATAGTGAGACCTTGTCTCAAAAAGACAAAAAAAAAAAAAGACAAAACAGGGCCCAGAAGGATGGCTCAGTGGTCTAAAGCACCTGCTTAGGAAAGCTTAGGCGGCTGCTGGGACCGCATGCTGCGCCAGCCCTACCCTCAGGGTAGGCTGAGCTGGCCATAAAAATAAATAAATAAACAAACAAAAGTTCTGAAACAACAAAAATAAATAAATAATTCTTTAAAAAAAAGACAAAATAAAAACAAAAAGCAGTGTCCTTTCAATGTAAAGTTCTAAAGTGGCTTAAAAAAAAAAAAAGTAACCTGCAATAGAAACAGTGAAAGTATTATAACAAAGGCATCTTTACAATATAAAATCCTGGAAATGATCAAAATATATCTTTAATATAATTTTGAAATTTATTAAAATTAAGTGTCATTACTAGAGGGACAAAGATTATATATACCTCTTGATATGATCCAATGGGAGTAATGTTTAACCTCAACTTCAGTAACTCTAGACCATGCTAACAAATAGAAACATCAGCTGAACCACATATGCCATCTTCAATTTCTGTAAATCACATTTAAAAAAGTGAAAGGTCAAATTAATTTTATATTTATTTAACCCAATATATTTAAAATACTATTCTAGCACATAATCAACATGTTTAAATTACTGCTGAGCTACCTTAATTTTCTGCATACTAAACCTTTGAAATCTGGAATGTATTTTGCACTTACAGCAAGCACACCTCAATTCATATTAACCAAATTTCAAGTGGATATGTGTGGCTGGGGTGAAAGCATTGGACAGTATAGTCCTGGATTGGCCGTGCGGTAGAGACATACAAGAGACAAAGGAACATATCACCACTTACTGCTGCTTAAGTCCCTTGGAAGCACCGTCATGTCCTACCTTGACGTTTCGTTTTATTTCCATATAACCAGTTAAGCTCTAGCACAGCAGTGAGCAATTCATTTTTATTGAGACAAGTTCTTGCAATGCAGCCCAGGCTGGTCTCAGATTCACAGCAATCCTTCTGTCTCAGCCTTCCAAGTGCTAGAATTATAGGTGTGTGTCACGAAAGCTAGCAGTGAACAACTTAAAACTTAATTGATCCTGCAAAATTTGGGGCAAAGCATTACATCCAAAAACATTAAGGAGAAAGCCAGGCATCACAGCATTTGAGAGGATGAGTCAGAAAGAACCCAAGTTCATAAGCTACACAGGGAATTCCAGGCCATAATGCATGAATTCCTTGCCTATCAAGTGTGCTACAATCGACTGGAAATACAGAAAACAGTGCTCTAATTCAGGGCTCTGACCTAAGTACAAAGACCAGTTTTTTCATGTGGCCTCTTTGTTAATCCTTCAGCACAGCAGCCACATGGCCAAGTGCCCATCCTACAGTCTACTTGCCTTTCACTCCACCTACAACCCTTCTGCCTGGGCATCTACTAACACAACCCAGGAATGTTTTTGACCTATAAGCCAATGGATAAAAATTTACTCTGAAAATATGCCTCAAGAATATACATGTGAGGGGCTGGGGAGATAGCTCCGTGGCACAAGTGCCTGCCTGGCAAGTGCAAGGTCGTGAGTTTGAACCCCAGTCCTACCAAAAAAAAAAGAATATACATGTGAGGGCCAGCAGGATGGCTCAGTGGCCTAAAGCGCCTGCTTAGCCAAGCTGAGACAGCTGCAAGGACTGCGGTTTGATCCCCGGCGCCACATGTTGCGTCAGCCCTCCCCTCAGGGCTGGCTGAGCCGGCCATAAAAATAAATAAACAAACAAAAGTTCTGAAACAAGGAAAAAAAATTAAAATATATATATATATATATATATATATATATATATATAT
Source organism: Myocastor coypus (assembly GCA_004027025.1). Lineage (NCBI taxonomy): Eukaryota > Metazoa > Chordata > Mammalia > Rodentia > Myocastoridae > Myocastor > Myocastor coypus. The sequence goes on from PVJA010029352.1 coordinate 12,235, forward strand.
ATATATATATATATACATGTGAAGCCACTTACTAGAAAAAGTCTAGAAATATCAAATACTTAGGAACAACTTAAATGCCCAACCACAGGAGACTGGTTGCATAAATCTTGGTATACCTTTACAACTATTATGTAGGGCAGTAGGAGAGAAGGGGGTAGAGACATGGGAGGGAGAAAAACGAGAGGAAGAAAGAGATCTCTACCAACCAAAGTACAAAAACATCCACACTACATTGTTAACATAAATAGCTATATCCTGCTACTGTCTGTGTAAGAAAGAAAAAATTAAAGTATATATGAATTACTTGCTATCTGAAAAAAAAAAAAAAAAAAAACCCTGGAAAATACAATCCACAAACTAATATGGCAGTTAGCTACTGAGCACATGGGAAGCAGTTCATGAGAATAAAGGCTCTCTGAATAGGAATAATTTTGTCTTTTGAACTATGTATTTTGCTTATCCAAAAAAATAATTTTGATAAAAAGAGTAAACCATAAAACTGAATATAAAAACAATAACTTTATATTAAAATCATGTAAAAAATAATTCAAGAAATAGGTACATATTATGAAAATTCAAATAATGTGTAATTATTTAAAAAATAAACATAGTGCATTGTAAGCATGCACCAACAAACTAAATAATAAAAATTTTAAGAAGAAAAAAATTAATTCAAGAGGCCAGGGAGCTAGCTTGGTGGTCTAAGTGCCCCAGAACCATGGATGGGCATGCCACGCCAGGCCTAAAACCGGGCATGGGCGCACGCCTATAATCCCCGCACTGAGGAGGCTGAGACAGGAGGATCACTACAAACTTGAGCTGCATAGATAGGCCCTGTATCAAATAAATAGACAGAGATTCTTTAAAAATTAACTTAAGAAATATTTGACTAAGGGGCTGGGGAGATAGCTGCATGGCACAAGCGCATGCCTGGCAAGTGCAAGGTCATGAGTTCAAACTCCAGTCCTACCAAAAAAAAAAAAAAAAAAAAAAAAATCACCTATAATGCCATTTATATCCCTCAGTGAGATACATTTTATGGAAAAAAAAATTTTAAAAAAAAAAAAAAAAAAAAAACTAAAAATGAGGCTGAAGAGATAGTTCAATAGGATAAGTGCTTGCCTGGCAAGCTCACAGTCCTGAGTTCAATCCCTGGTACTGGTACCACCAAAAAAAAAAAAAAAAACTAACAAAATAAAGTGAAATCTATTTAGATTTGTTGATAGTAGTACTGGAATTCTGAAATTACTAAAAGACCAAACAATTACATAGAGTAAGATTCTTAGGAACCATTGTTCTTACAGCATAACAATTGGAGAAGACAAAAAACAAAAAATGTATGTGGTTTAGAGTAAAATTACAATTTATAAATACATATATGTAGAGGGCAGGGAAATAGCCTGGTGGTCCAAGCACCTGCTTGGCAAGCACCAAGGACCCAGGTTCAAACCCAGGTACTGGAGGCTGTGCCAGTCCAGGAACCCCAGGTGCACCATGTAGGCACGTGGAAACTAGCATGGTGGCACACACCTGTAACCCCAGTGCTGGGAGGCTGAGATAAGAGAATGACTATGAGTCTGAGCTGCATAGTGAGACCCTATACCGAATAATGATTTTTTAAGAAAACCTTTCTACAATACATGCAGAAGAAACAATAATCATGCTTTAAAATGCACATTACAAACACCAATGTAATAATGAACAAAAAGATTATCCACAAATGTCACCGATTAGTTATAAACACATACTGTAGTTCATTGAGAGTGCAATAACAAAGGATCTTAAGCTGGTGATTTATAAATAATAGAAATTTATGGCAGTTTTGAAGGTTGTGATATCCAAGATCAAAGGTCTAGTGAAAGCCTACTCTTCAAAGAGCAGTATTTTTACATGTCCTCACATGGAGAATGGCAGAGTAGCTCCCACAAGCCCTCTCACGGAGACAGGAACCTCAGTCACAGAGACAGGAAGTTGAGGCAACAGCCCTCAGAACCCATGGGGGCCACATTTCAACACAGGAGGGGAACAAGCATTCAAGACTTTAAAATCTGGGGGCCTGGCAGGATGGCTCAGTGGTCTAAAGCACCTGCTTGGGAAAGTTTGGGTGGCTCCAGGGACCTCGGTTCGATCCCCGGCACCACATGCTGCTCCAGCCCT
>PVJA010029352.1:14491-26851 GCA_004027025.1 Myocastor coypus
GTGAATAAACAAACAAAGGAGCTGAAACAAGAAAAAAAATAAATAAAAATTAAAAAAAAAAAAAAAAGTTTGGAAACAAGAAAAGAAAATAAATCTTTTTTAAAAATAAATAAATAAAGCGCCTGCTTAGGAAAGCTTGGGCGGCTGCAGGGACCGCAGTTCGATCCCCGGCACCACATGCTGCGCCAGCCCTGCCCTCAGGGCAGGCTGAGCCGGCCATAAAAATAAACAAAACAAAACAAAACAAAAACAAGCAAAAGTTCTGAAACAAGAAAAAAATAAAAAACTAAAAAAAAAAAAAAAAAAGACTTTAAAATCTGAAGACAGTACCCCAGTGGTAGAGTACAAATATATCATTTTAACTAATTAATCTAACTTAGTACCACTAATGATGAGAACATCTACAATGTATTAATGGTCATATAATGGAAAATGCCCATAAAGACCTAAACAATTCTAGCTGGGCAAGGGGCTCACGTCTATAATCCCAGCACTCAGGAGACTAAAACAGGAAGATAACCATGAGCTCAAGGCCAGCCTGGATTATATAGTGAATTCAAGGTCAGTGTACATTACAAAGTGAAACTCTGTCTTAAAAAAACAAAAAAAGACCTAAACAATTCTACATATAGGAAAACAGACAAATCCAGATACAGGATAACTGGCTTAATCTTTGTTTTTGTTTTTTTTTTGCCGGGCCGGGGTTCAAACTCAAACCTTGTACTTGCCAGGAAGGCACTTGTGCCCCAGAGCTATCTCCCTGGCCCCAACTGGGTTCATCTTTAAAACTCTATGCCATAAAAAAAGTTTTTGTTTTTTTTTTTTTAATTGTGGACTTAAAAAATATATATATGTGTGTGTGTGTGTGTGTGTGTGTGTGTGTGTGTGTGTGTGTGTGTGTGTGTGTATATACATATGTATCTGTACTTTATACAAAATACTTACTCATCATAGTTAAGTCAAAATATTCTGACTTGTTTTTTAATATCATCATAAGAATTTCTTTACTGTTGGGCATGGTGGCACATGCCTGTAATCCCAGCACATGGGAGGCTGAGGCAAAAGAATCACTGTGAGTTCAAGGCCAGCCTAGGATACATAGTGAGCTCACAGCTAGCCTGAATTACATGGCAAGACCCTGCCTCAAAAAAACAAAAGGGCTGAGGAAATAAGCTCAGCAGCACAAGAGCCTGCCTTGCAAGCACAAGCTCCTGAGTTTGATCCCCTACCAAAAAAAAAAAAAAAAACAACAGGCTGGGGAGATAGCTTGACGATCTAAGCTCCTGCCTGCCAAGTGCAAGGACCCAGTTCAATTCCTGAAACTGCATGCCATGCCAGCCCTGGAGTTGGCCACGGAAAGCAGGAATGGTGGCACACGTCTATAATCCCAGCTCTGAGGAGGCTGAGACAGGAGGATTACTAAAAGTCCGAGCTGCACGTGAGACCCTGCACCAAAAAAGAAAGAAAATTCCTTTATTTAAAAAAATAAAACTAGTTGTCTATTTTACTATTTTGTTAAGAAATATAGTTAATTCCTTAATGTAAAAAGCTGTGATACTTCCTAGACTTCATAAGCAATATAAAGTACATCTCATTAAAAAAAGTATGCTGACACTTGTGTTGAAGACTAGAAGCAGCAAAAATTTGTACCAAAAAATAAATAAAAGCATTGTACAAACCATTTCTCTTAGAGGCACAAAGATGGGAAAGACATTTATTAGATCTAAGAATCAAAGATTACTTGGTATAGTTATGATGACATGCAGAATTTGATCGTTAGAAATAAAATCTATGTAGGTTCTCAGAGCAATAATATCTTAGATGCTGGCAAATCTCCAGGTTGTATGAGTTTAACGAACCAGATAGATAATTGTATCACCAATATCTGCCCGCAGCCCATTTTCTGTGAGATGAATTTTCTTGTTCATGAGATCCACATGAAAAACACCATGCTCAGAAATGGGGATCTTCTCAGTGAGCTCTTTTCCCAGGACAGGAATTCGCCGAGGCCCCAACAGTGGATCATCAAATCTCATCAGTTTCACTTTGGAAAGCTCTACAGCAGGAAAGAATATCAGTACAACCATTAATTACAGTCAAAGACTTAAACTTCTGAATGAGCCTGACAGTTCAAATTCAAGCATACGGGTTATTATATATAAGCAAAACTTATCTCATCTGATTGATAGGACCTAATTCAGATACAAAGTCAAAATCTAATAAATCTTCATCCCTGTTCAGCTTTTTACCTAAATCAAAGTTTGTCAGAAGCTTGGCGTGGTGGTACATGCCTATAATCCCAGCACTTGGGAGACTGAAGCAGGAAGACTGCCACAAGTTTGAGGCTAACCTGAGCTACACAGTGAGTTGAAGGCCAGCCTGTTCCATATAGGCAGATCCTACCTTAAAAAACAAAGAAAAAAAAATTACCAGAGTTCTGTATAACATATCTTCTGGAATGGTAAATCAAATCAGAGAAAGAATTATATAGATTTTTGAGCATCAACCTATGTGATCTACTATGATCTATAAAGTACTCTTTCTTGAGTAACAGGAATCAAACTCAGGACCTTGCACTTACCAGGTAAGCACTGTGTCACTGAGCTAGTTTCCTGGCCCTATATACAGTACTTCTTTTTTTTTTTTTTTTTAATATTTATTTGGGGCCCCGCAGAATGGCTCAGTGGTCTAAAGCACCTGCAGGCAGCTGCAGGGACCACGGTTCCATCCCTGGCACCACATGCTGCGCCACTGCCCACAGGGCAGGCTGAGCCGGCCATAAAAATAAATAAACAAACAAAAGTTCTGAAACAAGAAAAAAAATAAAATTAAAATTAAAAAATAAAAAATTTTATTTTTTTGTTGCATAATGGCCAGCTCAGCCTGCCCTGAGGGTGAGGCTAGTGTAGCATGTGGTGCCAGGGATCAAGCCAAGGTCCCTGCAGTTGCCTAAGCTTGCCTAAGCAGGAGCTTTAGACCCCTGAGCCATCTTGCAGCCCCTAGAGTACTTTTTATGTGCTTCAAGTAAACATTCTTCAAAATAGCAAAGTCTAAAACTTACTTTTTCTTATTATGTTCTTCAAATACATTAATCTTACAAGACATGTCACTTTTCTTAGAGATACATTTGGAAAAATAATTACTGCTGTAAGAAATCCTATTACCCATTTCTTGTTTTGCTCAAAAGATGAAAGTGTATGTATTAACAAGATGCAGAGAGACAAGAGAGAAGAGGGAGGGTAGAGGGAAAGGGCATAGCTTTTAGAATTTCAAGCTCTGAACTCCAACGCTACCCTACTTGACATTTTCTGGATATGTCCTTGTGCAAGTTGAAATAGTTCCGGGCAAAAAAGAAACAAAACAAAACAAAAAACAACACTTGTCCCATGAACAAATTTATGATCCATCAACCCTGTAACCCTATCAAAAACTGAGCCCAGAAGAAATTTTCCTGAGCAATTCCGTGATTTCTCAATATCAAATGGCTTTCTTTTATATAGTGGAAAAAACACTTAACATGACTACAAATGCTGGGTTTTTATCTCATTCTAAGTGTAGAATGGATAGCTATACTTAATCCAACCCAAAGAAATAGAAGATACTTTCTGAATTACTTGTATCTTTTCTAAAATAGATCCCTGGGTGGTCCATAAGCTATACTCTCTCATGTTGCCTTGAGAGTAGGAAACTTAGCACAAGAGGGATAAAGGATAAAAAGAGAACTTAATATAGCCAGCACTGATACTGGGAGTTTACAAGTTATCCAAGCATTGTGTTCTTTCTGAGAAACAAAGACTAAAGGACCACAAGTACAGAGAACCGATCTTGAGACTAATTACTGAGAAAGTAAACCATGACTGACAGTTTCTGGAGAGTCTCAGCAGAGATTATACAATCTATTCCCAGATACTCCACAACCCCTAAGATTTAAAATACGAAAGAAGCAGGCACAGTCCTCATGACAGACATGATCTAATTTGGGGGAAGAATACAATTCATTTCAACAGCTATTCCAATTCAATTCATGTATCAGTGGCACCAAATAATCTGCTATAGAAGCAGTGACAAGTACTGTTATAGTTTATATATAACCCCCTCCCCCAAAAAAGTCTTTCTAAGCAATAATGAATGAAGCTAATTCAAATAAACCTAATACTCAAATCAGGCTTCTAAATGACAATACACATTTGCTTTAATGTTTCACCGGGTTGTTCATTACAGCCAATATATTCTTGGGAGTTTTCTTAGTGATTTTACTCTTATCTCAGACTTCTCTTATCATTGAAAATATTGAAATTTAAGTCTGCAGCTACCCAAGATTTAAAGCACTTAGAGAAAAGAGTGACTGAAAGTCCCTGGGGATTGATAATGTGAAATGGTGCTTTTCACCTCCAAGTTATTAGTTCATATGTGCATGGTTCTGAGTAATTTAAAGTCATTATCATCAAACGGTAGCTCAGTGGCCTTTGCAGAGTGAAATGATATTTTAGGCTAGTTCCTCCTGGACCTAGATCATAATCACCCTCAATACAACTGGCACAAATTGAATGACTTGCTAGCTACTGCAGCTGACAATCTAAAAACTATGTTATTGAATTTAACTCCTTTTCTATCTCATATACTCAAAATACTCAGCCCCTTAGGTATCTAAGCATCCTAAGGGCTTTTGGAAAAAGATTAAGGTCAGGTTTCTTCTGTAGGTTCATAGAGGAATATCAATTTCAAACTATACCTAATGTTTTTATCCATTTTCTAAAATTCCCAGGAGGTACTAACACTCAACTTTATTTATTTATTTATTTGTTTGTTTGTTTGTTTATTTTCGAGACTGGGGTTCAAACTCACAACCTCACACTTGCTAACACTCAACTTTAAAGACTATATGATAATGCTATTCACTAGTATAACAAGGTCAGAATTGCACAGGGGCTCCATGAGAAAAGATAAGCGTCAAAAAACGCATCAGTAGAATACCAAAAACTATATAATGCTGTACCTAGGTATGTTTACATTCTTCCTACTAAAAACTCTTCCCATTATTAAAAATATGCAATATAGTATGGTAAGCCACAAAATAACTTCCTATATATTCACATTTCCCAATAAGTTCTGCTTCTTGCAGCAAGTTCCAAGGATAAAGCTACCATTCCACGGTATTCAGTCATGAACAATGCACAGATAGATACTTTGCTCAGTAAAACAGACTCAAGACACAAGGACAAATGCTACTGGGTGTGCTAGCACATGCCTATGGTAATAATGACTCAGGAGGCTGGGGGAGGACTGCTGAGTCCAGGAGGTAATAGTGGGTCTGGGCAAGTGACACTCCATCTCTTAAAAATAAGGAAAAACAAAGCCGGGCGTGGTGGTGCACGCCTGTAATCCCAGCACTCGGGAGGCTGAGGCAGAAGGATCCATGCAAGTTCGAGACCAGCCTGGGCTACAAAAGTAAGCTCAAGGCCAGCCTCAACTGCATAGCGAGACCCTGTCTCAAAAAAAAGACAAAAAAGGGGCCCGGCGGGATGGCTCAGTGGTCTAAAGCGCCTGCTTGGGGAAGCTTGGGCGGCTTCAGGGACCGCAGTTCGATCCCCGGCACCACATGCTGCGCCAGCCATAAAATGGCTGAGCCATTTTATGGGCTGAGCCAGCCATAAAAATGAGTGAATAAACAAAGGTTCTCAAACAAGAATAAAAAAAAAATAAAAAAGGAAAAACAAATACAAAAGTGTATCTAATCTAAAGGAAAAAATATAAATGTAAATGATTGTACCAGTCAGAGGCAGAAGGTGAAGGAGTAGCTACCAGGGCCAGGGGGAAATAAAACAGTGAGTTAGGGTTTAATGGGAGTAATGTTTCAGTTTGGAAGATGCAAAAGTTCTCTCCAGAACTGTTCACACAACAGTGTGAACATACTCAATACCACTGAACTGTATAAAGAAAACTGATTTAAATGCTAAGATTTATATTATGTGTATTTCACCATAACTAAAAACGATGCCTAAGGGCTGGCCAGCTAGCTCAGGGGACTAAAGCACCTGCTTTTTTGTTGTCTTTTATCACTTTTAATAAGAAACAACATGATAGTTTTAAAACATACTAGTAGTACATTCACAAATTGACACATTGTATATTGTTGTCCTCATAATAGTTATACAGAGCACAGGGTGTAGACATGATAAATTTTCTGATCAATATTGGAAGGAAAAAAAAATTTCTTCTCTGTTAACTGTAAGGAAGTAGTTGTATACATAGTCCAATATTCCATAACTGCATTGGGTTACCGGTGAAACTGGCAATGTTGGAAGCTGTTGATTTAAGCCTCTTACAGGTCATCATACTAATCTAGCTCTGCGTTTTAAGCCTCATAATTAAGCTTTTCTGCTGGGTGATCACGGGCAAGTTAAAGCAAGACCTGTATAACAAAACATTCATCTTTTGTATCTTCCAAGGTCAAATCCCCTCAGGATTAACTTTGGAACCAAGTACAGTGCTTTGTAGAACTGTTGTCAATGTCAGCCATCAGTAAAACACCTGCTTAAAGCACAGCACAGCAGTCATGCTGAGCAATGATTGAGACTAGGCATGGGGGTGGTACACCTGTAATCCCAGTGCTTAGGAGGGTGAAAACAGGAGAATCACTACAAGTCCTATCTACATAGTGAGACCCTGTAGACCCTGTACTAAATACATTAGTTAATAAACAAATGAATACATGGATATCTAGAAGACAAAGAGATGAAAGTAGGGAGGGAGGGTAATTGGAAAAAAAATTAAGGTGTTAATGTACAGGTTCAAACTCCCAGAACCGATGTCCACAGAAGGGAAGTGAACACCACAAAAGAATGGAAAGCATACGGTGGAATGAGCTCAAATCTTCTATTTTAGTAGGATATTACTACCTTCAATAGACTCAAAATTAGGTCATTGTCTAAGGTTTATACATCTTTTTTAGAAATCTCTTATACTGATGGAAAATGGTCCTATCTACTGACTGCTATCAAAAAGAGAAGAGGACTAGAGTTTTAGCCAAGCAATTACCTACATAAGGAAGGTCCTGGCTTTAGTACCCAGCAAGAAAAATAATAATAATAATAAAGTAAGAAAAGAGACTATGAAAGGGGTCTGCAGAGATAGGCTTAGTAGAGTAAGCACTTACTTGCCTGCAAACGCAAGGACCTGAATTCAATCCCTGGTCCCACATAAAAAAAAAAAAAAAAAGGAGAGAGACTATAAAAAATAGAGAATGTCAACATTAATTTGTCTTCATAATACAGAAGAAACATAACACAAAGATACACTAATACCTTTTGCATTCTGGTCAAACTAGGACCTGTTTGAGAAATAAAAAAGAGGTCATAAATTGTTACACTGAGGGGCCTGGTGGGATGGCTCAGTGGTCTAAAGCGCCTGCTTGGGAAAGCTTGGGCAGCTTCAGGGACCGCGGTTTGATCCCCGGCACGACATGCTGTGCCAGCCCTGCCCTCAGGGCAGGCTGAGCCGGCCATAAAAATGAGTGAACAAACAAACAAAGGTTCTGAAACAAGAAAAAAATAAATAAAATAAAAAATTCTTTAAAAAAAAAAATTGTGATACTGACTCTAATCATACAAGAAGCAGACTTAATCTGATGCTGAGATTATTTACATATTTAACCAGGAGCACACTGTTTAGAAGAAAAAATTTGAGCTTTGGAATCAAACAGAATGGAATTTCAGCTGCAAGAATTATTAGCTGAATGAATTTTGTAAGTTACTTTGCTTTTCTAAGGCTCCATTTCTCTCTCTCTCTCTCTCTCTCTCTCTCTCTTTGTCTTTTTGAGACAAGGTCTTGCTATGCAGTTCAGGCTGGCCTTGAGCTCACTTTTGTAGCCCAGGCTGGTCTCAAACTCACACCAATTCTCCTGCCTAAGCTTCCATTTCATTAACTTTATAAGAAAAATAACAGTACCTTTTATGTTATAGGTTGTAAAAGGATTAAACAGCTAATACATGGCAAAACTCAAGAATATTTTTTCAGTTTCTCTTCCTTTTCCAGGAACAAACCCAGCTGGACAAGCTAGTTTACAATATGAAAAATGTATGTCCTATAATTTTGAATCATCTTTGACAGGCAGAAAATAGTTATTACAGTTTTAGAACTAACTGGAATCTTAGAAAAATACCTAATCGAATGTCTTCACCCTAGTGAAAGAAAAGTCATTTTTGAGCTTAAGTGACATAGAAAAATAACAAAGCTGCCTAGCTAAGTCTCAAAAATAAAGATTTCCTGATTCTGGGCCCAAAACTTTTTCTACGGTATCACATAGCTGTTCCTAAGACACTTATATTTCTTTCTCCTTTCTGTTTAGAATTCTTCAAATCCATAAGCTATTGCCAAACATAAGATTTAGGGAAACTACTTACCTTTTATTCCTCTGTCTACTTTCATCAAACGCCTGATTATAGAATTAGAGTTATCCCCTTGCCTAATTTCAATTTTGGTTGAGAAGTGACCATTGGATGGCTGAGGATTTACTAGAGAAACTGGCACTCCAGGCTGTGAAAAAAGTAAATTCTTGTTGTAGAAAATTAAACCTTAATATTGCCAGGGGACAGAATTATCTCCGTCATAATTTTAATTCCCAGTGAAAGCCATATCTAATCCTCCTATTCTGCAATCATGAGCAAGACATATTCAAATATGAGAAAAAAAATGGCATCAAGCTAAAGCTTATAACTAGATGCCGAGGTAAAAATGACTGCAATTCTATACATCAGTATTCATAAGATGATAACAAGGATTACATTTTCTTTTCTTTTTTTCTTGTTTTAGAACTTTTGTTTATTTATTTTTTTATTTTTATGGCTGGCTCAGCCTGCCCTCAGGGCAGGGCTGGCGCAGAATGTGATGCTGGGGATCGAACTGCAGTCCCTGCAGCCGCCTAAGCTTTCCTAAGCAGGCGCTTTAGACCACTGAGCCATCCTGCCGGGCCCCTACATTTTCTTTTCTACAACTATTATTTCTCTACCACGACTACTGCACTAAACATGACATTCTACCATACTCTATACTGAGTACTTTTATAGATATATAGTTCTATACTTAGAAACATAGCTATTTTTGAAACATAGCTATTTTGAAACACGTTTCACAAATGAAACTCTGTAAGATTAAAAAATGAGTCCAGGGTTACATAGGTAGTAAGTAGCAGGGCAAAGATCAGACATAGTTCTATGCCACATGATCTCCCACATTAAAGAAACTTTTTACCAAATGCTGCCAATTGACTAGATTCTGGGGCTAAATAAAATATCCAAAACCTCCAAAATAATTTTATTTTCAGTAATAATGGTTAAAAAATAAGGAAAGCAATTCCAGCAAAACTTAAGATGAGGCATCAGGTTGGTTTATACTAAAAAGCCTTAAATAACAAACAGACTCATCTGGTTTGAAAGTGTCTTTTCACTGTTTAAACGTTTTATAATTTAATTCCTATTTTATTTTTTAAGCAAAAGCCAAGTTATGAAAGTCATATTTTAAAAATGCCACATTTACTATCTGATATTATTAATAAAGAGTAAAATAAGGAAAAGCTAAGTCTTGCAACAAACAGGACACCTCAAATTCATCCCATTTCTAACAATAGCCTGGAAGAAAACATTCACTTAATTCCTCTGGATTTCTTCCCATCTTTAGAATGATGGACTTAGTTCTAATGATCTGAAAGTCTTCTTTAGCTTTAAACTACATTGACTTAGTAAGATTTCTCCAACTTACTTCTGTTCTAAAAACATTAAGTGGTTTCCCAGGACAACAGTCTTCCCTGACTTTATCTTCTGCTTCAGAGGCAAACTTGACTTCTATGTGTTCTAGCTAAATAGAGGGGGAAAAAATGGAAGTGATTAGTATCATTTAATAAGACTGAAATTAATTACCACCTCATTTCATCAAGAGGAAAACTAGGTTCTCCACTTAACAGGAAATGGTCTGTGCAGTCTTATTTTCCATACAAACATTGAATAAAACCTATAATCAGTTACTTAGCACTCATCTTCAGTGCCTCACGGTATTGCTAGTTAGTCATATTTACTCTTTTCTATAATGAAATCTATGTCTGCCTCATAACAAAAAATTAAATCAGCATAAAAGCTTTTACTCAGATAATCAGAAGTTCAGAAATTTACCATTTGAGAATAAAAGGCTTCTATTTAAATAAATGGAAGAAAAGCTAAGAAATATAGTATACCGCATTGGCCTAAATAAAAAATGATCCTAAATATAATTCAATTGTCCAAATGAAACAATTCAAAGTTTTTTAGCTTACAAGAATATATACAAATATTTGGATACATATATATTTTAAAAAGATAGCTGCTAATATTGAATTTCAGTATTAACTCCCCTTAAAATGTTCAAGATCTATATGTACGGCTCAATGGGACAGCACAAGCTTAGCAAACAAAAGATCCTGTATCAATTCTCACCATCAAAAAAAATACTCATCAAATAAATGCTCATGTAGAAATAATTTTCTTCTATCTACACATTTTATGAAACAATTTTATTCAAACTCTAAACTTCAATTTTTAAAGTCTTTTTTTAACCACCAGAACCATCTTTTGATTTCTCTAACAGAGATTTCTAGAGCAAGTTATTTTCCTTCTACCTAAATTGTCCAAAAGAAAGCATTTTTAGAATCTAAACATGAACTTGTGACTGGTAATATATCATGAACCCAGATTACAATTAATTTGATTCTGTGAAACAGGTTTGAGAGGGAAGAAGGAGGCAAGAAGCAACTCACATGCTCTACAATATAGAAGATTCCAGGAGCATTTGTTTTATTTTTTTTTTAATTTATTTTTTTCTTGTTTCAGAACTTTTTGTGTTTATTTATTTATTTTTTCATGGCCGGCTCAGCCTGCCCTGAGGGCAGGGCTGGCACAGCATGTGGTGCCAGGGATTGAACCTTGGTCCCTGCAGGCGACCAAGCTTTCCTAAGCAGGCACTTTAGACCGCTGAGCCATCCCGCCAGGCCTCCAGGAGCATTTAAATAAGACCTCCCCACATTTCCTTAAGGAAAACTGGAGGGAATAACTAGACAATACAGTTAGTTTTTATGTATAGGATAACTGATAAATGAAATAAGATAGATAATTTTTTCTTTCTTTTATATCCACTCATTCTTTTTCATTTCAGAAGTAATTTTTGACTAATACATTTAGCAATAGTACTAGTATACAAGATGAAGTTTATAAAAAGGCTTATTATAAAAGAACTTGCTTATGGCTTACAATAGAGTAATTATTACAATTGCTGGTCTTCTCACCTCAAGAGAATTAGTCAGGTAGACTATATTTTCCATAAGCACTGCCTGTTCATCAAATTCCAACTGCAAATCCAGAACACGAGGCCCCATTTTCTCCACATTTTCCTAAAATAGTTTTGAAATACAAAAGTACGTGAAAAAATATGTTGAAAAGAGCCAGCACAATGATGTACATCTGTAATCCCAGCTAGTATGGAAATTTAGACCCCAGCTAGTATGAAGATTTAGACAAGATGATCGAAAGTTTAAGGCCAGCCAGGGCAGCTCAGCAACACTGCCTCAAAAAGCAGTTCTATGGCAAAATGTCCTTGGGGTCAATTCCTAGGGCTGCAAATGATAGTATGTAGAAAAGAATATGTTCACTCCAAACCACTCATTCTCTCAATTAATAAAAATCTTTAAATTTCAGCCATGAAAGGAAAGGCCTTGGATTCATTTTCCTTGCTTATGTTTGCTCATTAATGAAATTACCAGCTCAGAATAATTACTGCTTAAAGATATAAGAACAATGAAAAGATGGGAAGGCACAAAATAAATATGCTTTATCATTCTTTATTTAGACAGCCTTAATACAAAAGTCCAAAAAATTTGCTTTGACAAATGATCAGATGTTAAGAAAATATCCTAGAAAGAAAAATGGCCAAGCAATGGCCGTGACTCGTCCTGAAGGCTGACACTAACAACAGTTCTACAAAGTACTGTCTATGGTCTCAAATTTAATCCTGAGGGGATTTGACCCTGGAAGATACAAAAAAAAATGAATGTTTAGTTATACAGGTCTTGCTTCGACTTGCCCTTGACCACCCAGCAAGAAAAAAAATAAATCCTTAATTACAATGCATGGAACGCAGAGCCAGATTGGTGAGATGAGCTTTAGGAGGCTTAGATTCAATAGCCTCCAACATCACAAGCTTCACTGGTGGCACACTGCAATTGCAAAACCTTTGACTGTGTATGTATCTGCTTCCTCTTAGTCCAAAGAGAAGTATATTCTTTCCTTTTTTTTTTTTTTCTTTCTTTCTTTTTTCTATGTAACATCAATAGGGAGGTGG
>PVJA010029353.1:0-26733 GCA_004027025.1 Myocastor coypus
AACATGGGAGCAGCAAGCTATATAAAACAAACCTTAATGGACATGAAAAATGTCATATCCAATATTGCAATCTTAACAGGAGACCTCAACACTCCCTTTTTTTTTTTTTTTGTCTTTTTGAGACAGGGTCTCACTATGGAGTTCAGGCTGGCCTTGAGCTCACTTTTGTAGCCCAGGCTGGTCTCGAACTCGCACCGATCCTCCTGCCTCAGCCTCCCGAGTGCTGGGATTACAGGCGTGCGCTACCATGCCCGGCATCAACACTCCCTTATCCGAAAAAGATAGGTCAAGCAGACAAAAAAATCAACAGAGAAGTGGCAGAGCTGAATCAGAACTTGGAACAACTGGACTTAGTGGACATTAGGGTTCCAAAATTTAAAGACCCAATCCAGAAATGGGCATCTGAGATGAACACACACTTTTCAGGGAAAGAAATGCAGGAAGCCTACAAATACATGAAGAAATGCTCCACATCGCTAGCCATTCGTGAAATGCAAATCAAAACAACATTTAGATACCATCTCACAGCCGGGCGTGGTGGCGCACGCCTGTAATCCCAGTACTCGGGAGGCTGAGGCAGGAGGATTGGTGCGAGTTCGAGACCAGCCTGGGCTACAAAAGTGAGCTCAGGACCAGCCTCAACTGCATAGCGAGACCCTGTCTCAAAAAGACAAAAAAAAAAAAGATACCATCTCATCCCAGAAAGAATGGCTATCATAAAGAAATCAACCAGCAGCAAATGCTGGAGAGGCTGTGGTGAAAAAGGAACCCTTCTCCACTGCTGGTGGGAATGCAGACTGGTGCAGCCATTATGGAAAACAGTGTGGAGGATCCTTACAAAACTAGAATTGGAAGTTCCGTTCAATCCAGCTATCCCCCTACTGGGAATTTTCCCAGAAGAACTGAAAACATCATACCGTAGCGATATCTGTGCACCTATGTTTATAGCAGCCCAATTTGTTTGTTTGTTTGTTTGTTTTTTCTTGTTTCAGAACCTTTGTTTATTCACTCATTTTTATGGCTGGCTTAGCCCACCCCAAGGACAGGGCTGACACAACATGTGGTGCCAGGTATCAAACCGCGGTCCCTGAAGCCTCCCAAGCTTTCCCAAGCAGGGGCTTTAGACCACTGAGCTATCCTGCCAGGCCCCTAGCAGCCCAATTTGTAATAGCCAAATCTTGGGAACAACCAAAATACCGATCATTTGAAGAATGATTGAAAAAAATGTGGTATTTTTATTTTTATTTATTTATTTATTTATTTATTTTTGGTGGGACCACGGTTCGAACTCACGACCTTGCACTTGCCCAGCAGGCACTTGTGCCTCGGAGCTATCTCCCCAGCCCCAATGTGGTATTTTTATACAATGGAATATTACTCAGCTATAAAGATTGGTAAGTTTGAAGACTTCATATATAAATGGATGTATATTGAACATATACTCATTAGTGAAATAAGCTAGACCGACATGTGTAAATATCATATAGTCTCCCTAATAGAAGAACTTTAAAGAAGAAAACAAGAACTTAAGCTGAATGTGTTATGGATTAAACAACGAAGTGATGGGAAGCAGATAAACAAGAAAACCTATCAGGTGCAAAACCATACACTTATGTACACAGGATGAATCAGATATTGTTCTCAAGAAACTTCAAAAGGTTCATCATATTGATCATAGCACCATGTAACACTAAAACTATGCTTGGAATGCTTGTCACTCATCTTTTTCACGTGTACTGTTCCCAGTATAAACTCAGTTACTGTTATACTCTCTCAAGAGTATTAGTTGAAAGTAAGAGACTGGGCGAAATACCATAGGCTTGATAGGCTACATTTTATGTTTCCTGGAATTTCCAAATATCTGTGTAAAAATTGCATAATTGTTTATATCACATTCTATGGAGAGTTATTAGAATATCGATGATTGTCAGAAAATATCAACTCCAAGCTAAATCAAAGATGTTTGATATTCAAAAAGCCAGTGATGATAAACTCAATTACCTATGTTATAGAGTAATAGTATCACTAAGCTTTTCTGCTGGAAGGTTGAGGGTGTCAGTTAACAGACCAAAAATTGGAGAAAAAGAGGGTGATGAGGATAGCCAATATTTTGGCCCTAGCCCTTTGAAGGTCAGTAAGGGCTCAGGTCATAAGAGAACCTGTGCTGTAATATCCTATAACTCAGAGGTGTCCCAAATTTTCTGGTCAAGGAGAATATGGGACCTCAGAGGAAAGGGATGAATGAACTATAGTGCGTCTAAGGAGAGTCACCCAGAGAAAAACATTCTCTCAGGCTTTCACAGAAAGCAAAGTGGCCAAGCAATGGCCATGACTCGTCCCAAAGGTGACACTGACAACCATTCTACAAAGCACTGTATATGGTTCCAAAGTTAATCTTGAGGGGATTTGACCTTGAAAGATACAAAAGATGAATGTTTTGTTATATACATCTTGCTTTGACTTGCCTTTGATCACCCAGCAAAAAAGCTTAATTAGGAGGCATGAAAGGCAGAGCTAGAATGATGAGATGAGCTGTAGGAGGCTTGGATCAATAGCCTCCAACATTGCAAGTTTAACTGGTGGCCCACTGCAACTGTGGAACATTGGGCTGTGTACTATTGTGAGGACAGTATACAATGTGTCAATTGTTAAAAAAAGAAAGAGAAAAAAAAATTAATGTTTATTGAAAGTATTAATGTTTAACAGATCAACCTTATATACCGATATCTGTTAATCTAAACTGATCTGATGATGAAAATATGTAATATAACCACTGTTAAATCTTAAAAAAAATTATAAATTTGGAGCTCAAAAAAAAAAAAACAAAAAACTATAGGGGCCTGGCAGGATGGCTCAGTGGTCTAAAGCATCTGCTTAGGAAAGCTTGGGTGGCTGCAGGGACCATGGTTCGATCCCCGGCACCACATGCTGTGCCAGCCCTGCCCTCAGGGCAGGCTGAGCCGGCCACAAAAATAAAATAAACAAATAAAAGTTCTGAAAGAAGAAAAAAAAAAAATTAAAAATAAATAAATAAATAACCCTTTCTTAAAAAAAAAAAAAAAAAAAAAACTATATATTTTTCACTCTTAAAAAGATTCTTTTACTCCGTTAAGGTAATACATGCTTATAAAAGAAAGGTTAGAAAATATAAATAAGAATCGAGGAACATTTCTCGTCTATCTTGAGATAACCAGTGTTAATATTCTTTCAGGCTTTGTTTTGTAAACATTACACATATTTTACCTGCAAATGCATACACTTCTGTATTTGTTTATAGCTTACATGGTTTTACATACTGTTAAATATATTCCTGTATCGCTAGATATTTTTATGCAGTACTAATCTGGTGGATATCTGTTGTGTCATACCAAACAACAGTTCTCTGATACCAGCTAGTGTTCTGCAGTTCAGTTCTGACAGTATTTGGACCACCCAACTGAAGGAGTTCAGCCCCTAAGAGTGCTTTACTTAGGAACAGGGTACAAACAGGGTCCCCAGGATACCCATATTGCTGCCTGTCTAACCACAGATTCGAGGATTCCCTTGACAGCCTTAATCACATATACCTCCACACATATATGTACACTTGTTCATTAATTCATTACAACAGTTCACAGGACTTGAGGAAGTGTTTCATTTACATTTACATTTTTTTTAATTGAAGGATATAATTCAGGGATGGCCTCGTGGCAGTTTCCATCCCTCTGTAGGTGAGCACATCCCTGTGTCCAGCAACTGGAAGCCCCTTTTAGCCTGTATTTCAGAACTTTTATTAAAGCTTTAGTACTTAGGCAGGATTAAGTTGCTTCCATCTTAGGCTAGGTGAGTAAGGGGCTGATATTTCTAATTCTCTAACCAAGTATTTGTTTCTCCTGGTATCCAGACCCATTCTGAAGCCACCTAGGAACCTGCTCAGGATTACCTCCTTAGCATAAACACAAGTATGAGGAGGAAGAGCTTACTATGAATAACAAAAAGCATTCCTCTCACTAAGGAAATTCTAAGGGTGTAAGAAACTCTGCTTGAAGCTAAGGCAGAAGACAAATATATTTTTTGTTATATCACAGTTGATAGTAATATTGTTACCTACCTAATCTCTCCAGTCATCTCCAAGGAAAATCCAAGTGTAAATCCAAACTGCCATAATATACTTTGAATTTTGATTGTACTTCCTGCTGAACTTTTCTGCTGTGGTAAAAATTACCTTGAGTTCAAGAAGTGAGGTATAAGTTTGTTGTACCCATCTCCAAATTGGTTTCTTTCATGTAGTTTCTATCTCTGTATTTCTGTAAGACCAACTTAACCAAAAGAATTCAATGCTGAATTCCACATTTCCCCTTCTTCTGTCATCTAATCAAACCCAGTTCTTCTCTTTTACTTCATTTATAATTGCTAAGTTATCCTTTCACTAAATTACTTCAGTAGCCTCATTTGACTGTTTTACTTCAGTTACTTCCACTCAAATCTGTCTTCAACAAACGGGCTTCATGGTTTTCGAGAACAGCAATCTGACCATATCACTCCTTTTTAGCACCTTCTACTAGGTCTTCATTAACCAAGATAGTGACTAGCTGTTTAATCTAAACAGTCTTCTACAGCTTTGGTTTTCATTCCACTGCTTTTTTGAGATTGAGTTTATAAACCATTTCATGCAGAATGCTTTGGTAATATTCTAAGTTCCTAGTAGCATGTTGGCTGCTTAGTGATTGTTTGTAATATGTTGTTATATTTAAGAAACGCTACAGGATGATGTTAATACTTCTGCTGGATTGCATTTCATGGCCTCTGTACAAAAGAAAGCCATAGGAAGTCAAGATGCAAGTACAAATACAGAACCAGGTAAAATACTGTTTTTTTTTTTTTTTCTTCATTCACAAATTTGATAAATGTGAGATACCTAGACTGCTGATGGGAGTGATTCAATGATAATTTTAAATCATGTGATATTTGTCATATTTCTCAAACCAGAGGAAGCTAAAAATTCAGTATTTGATAATTTAAGTAAAACATGATAGAAATTTTTGTTCACAACAGACTTGGTTGCCTTCATTTGTATCTGTGTGCCTAAGGCTGAGTGCCTGGAGTAAGTAAAGTTGAGCTCCAAAGAAGATAGCACTGGGGTTAGTGTGGGAGGGCTCTGACCTGTGTCGGAGAGTAAAGAAAGTCAGCATTGAAGAATCTGATGTTATTGCTGGACAAACACCCTCCTTAATGTAGCTAATCATAGCCTGTCATGATGACACCTGCCCATAATACCAGCACCTAGGAGGTAGAGGCTAGAGGCCCTGCCATGTTTGGAGTCAGGCTGGGCTACATAGTTCAAAGCCAGCCTGAGCTACATAGCATGACCTTGTCTCAAAAAAAGAAAAAAATAATTATTATGAACATTATCTTGAATAAATGCCACAGTAATCTTTTTTTTTATGTTTATCAAGTTTCTTTTCCTTGTGCAAGAACCCTTTAAAAGCTTTTTAGAAGGATTTTTCTTTTGCGAGGCTGGCTTAGGCTGCCTTAGGGACAGGTTTGGAGATCGAACCACCTTCTCCTATGCCTGACTGGGATTGCCTGTGCAGGTGCTTAAACCACTGAGCTAACCCGCGAGCCCCTCACTTAAAAGCTTTTTTAAGAATTTTATTTATTTACTTGTTTCAGAACTTTTGTTTGTTTATTTATTTATTTTTATGGCTGGCTCAGCGTGCCCTGTGGGCAGAGCTGTCGCAGCATGTGGTGCTGGGGATCGAACCGTGGTCCCTGCAGCCACCTGCAGGCGCTTTAGACCACTAAGCCATCCTGCTCGGCCCTCTAATTCTTATTTATAAAATATTTATCGACATTTTTAAAATAAATGATTACTTTAGACAATTTAGGTAGTATAGCAAACTATTGCAAAGATGAAAGTTAACCAGAATCATACCACTTAACATAGCATTTTGGGATTGTTTTGTCTTTCAGTTGTTTGCATATTTTATATAGTTAGGGAAAGAAACATAAAGGGAAGGCATCTTCTCTTGACTTGGAATTGTTATTATCTAGATATCTGGTCTTCCCCTAGCGTTTTCCTGAAAGTCTAACCCTCATAAACCCCAGTGTTATTTTTTTCCGTGAACCTTGAGATACTCTTAGAGTATATCTTAAGCGTATTATTTTATTGTATTATATCTGCATAACGGTATGTTTGCTGCATTACTGAAGTTAATTAATGTCTGTTTAATAGTATTGCATAGTATGTGCATGCTAATGAATAAAAGGAAGGTTAATTATGAACTGATATTTAAAAAGCTTTATTAAAGTCCTTGATGCATCATTCCTGGGGTCTTTTAAAAGTTACTTCATATCTGGGCCCGGCAGGATGGCTCAGTGGTCTAAAGCGCCTGCTTGGGAAAGCTTGGGCGGCTTCAGGGACCACGGTTTGATCCTCGGCACCACGTGCTGCGCCAGCCCTGCCCTCGGGGTGGGCTAAGCCGGCCATAAAAATGAGAGAATAAACAAACAAAGGTTCTGAAACAAGAAAAAAAAAAAAAAAAGATAAAATAAAAATTCTTTAAAAAAAAAAAAAAAAGTTACTTCATATTTGGGAAAATTAGATGGGCTTGGCACAAATTTTTCTTATTTGGAGTAATGTAATAGTTTCCTGTTATCTGAAAATTCACCATCCCCAACATATTTTCAGGAGTGGGTAAGAGTTGGAGAACAAGGGATGCCTATATTTTCTATCCTTTTTGTCTCACTTTTTCTCCTACTCATTTCCTTATGTCAGGAAATGAGTAGAAGTATTTCATAAGCATAGTACTTTTTATAGCTGTGCCATAAAATATTTAACCAATTCTTGCTATTGAATGCAATAGTTTCCTTTTTTCCTACAGTATAAGTAATGGCTCAGCAACTGTCTTCCTGCATAAGGACATTATCTGGTCATTACTATAAGTTAGCTAACTATTTATAACCTTGCCCACCCCATAATAGTTCTTTTTTTTTAATGTATTGTTATAGGGTCTCACTATACAACTCAGACTCAGTGATCCTCCTGTTTTCAGCATCCCCATGCTGGGATTACAGGCATACACTACCATGCCTGGATCCAGTGCTAGCTCACTGCACCCCAGGAACAAGGCTGTTATAGCATGAAGGCCCAGGGATTGAACCCTGGTCCCTGCACTTGCCACGGCAGGTGCTTTAGTCTGCTGAGGTATCTTGCCAGCCCAGTAATTTCTCAGAAGGCATTATTTTGTGGGGTTTTTTCTAAACAAAGTTGTACACATATAGTAGTTTTTTTGATGTGAATGATATTTATTTGTGAAAAATTCTTTAAATGTTCTTACCTGCGGATGTCTTTGAAAGAGCATGGTAGGCCCTTTACCTTGCTGCTATGTGAGTCTTCTAAAGTTGACAAAATATTTTTGTTGTTGTTGTTAGAATTTTTTATTTTTTATTTTTTCCCTTGTTTTAGAACTTTTGTTTGTTTATTTATTTTTATGCCCGGCTCAGCGTGCCCTGAGGGCAGGGCTGGCGCAGCATGTGTTGCCGGGGATCGAACCGCAGTCCCTGCAGCCACCTAAGCTTTCCTAAGCAGGCGCTTTAGACCACTGAGCCATCCTGCCGGGTCCCAAGATAGCCAAGTATTAACAAAGATTTATCCAAGTGAATACATGTGACATCTGAAATTGTATTAATTATGTAAAAATTAAACTGTTAAGCTGTCAGTCTTCTTTCCTACCACCTTTATATGCATTCATATATTCTTTCCTGTGTTTGTGAAATTCTTTTTTTCTTTCTCCTTCACATTTCCCAATTGACTACAAGATAAGGAAGCTGCTTCTCAAGAAGTTATCTCTGAAAGTGGTAAAAATAAACAAATTATTTCTTCGGTCTCAGGTGAGATTTTTTTTCCCTGACAGCAGTGTAACTGAGTAAAAATTAAATCTACATAAACCCAAAGTTAGAGTGCAATTCCCAATTTAAAGAAAAAACAAAAAAGGCAGCTGCACTATTAAAGTAACATAATAGAGGTAAAAGACAAACTAAATATTCTGAGCCTTTTTTTTTTTTTTCTCAGTTTTTCTGGTCAACTTTTAATTTAAATTCAAGCCTTGGTATAACAACTACTGAGTTGTTATAATTCAGTGTCCAGTACTCAGTATGATAATGAGTTATAGTTAAGATGTGAAATTTATTTTAAATAAATTTAAAAATAATGGTTTACTGGAATTGCAATGCTAGAAAATAAGATTAGGTCCTAGAACAAAAGGAATAGAATTGCACCATCTGCCGACCTACATAGTGGCAGCCCTTGCTTTACTGTGGAATCAGAAGCAAATAGCACTTGTGAAATTTACATGTTAAGACTTTTTTTTGTTTTGTTTTGTTTTTTATGTTAAGACTTTGTAAGTGGTGAAATTTAGCTATGGGCTGCCCCTGTACTACAAGCCACTGAATGGCGCCCATTTAAAGAATATCACTTAAAAAAAAAAAATAATATCACTTATATCTCTTAGTTAAGCAATAAAAATGAATGACAACTATTGAAAGTTTTAAAATATATTTATAGGTTTATATCTTAAAATCTGACTAAACGAAAATCTTCAAAATAAAATAGACATGACAATATATCTGAAATGAAAATACAAAATTTATAGCATTTTCTCAAAAAAATTTTTTTTTCTGAGACAATGTCCATTATGTAGTGCAGGCTAGTCTTGAAATTACTTATATAGTCTAGGCTGGCCTCAAACTCATAGTGATCCTCCTGCCTCAGCAAATTATTTCAACAGATTATCAATTATTAACATACTCAGCCTCAGCCTCCCAACTGCTGTGATTACAGGCATGCACCACCATACTTGGACATAATTTTAGCACATTATTATTCTTGCAAATCATTCATATCAGAAATAGAGCATCCAATATTAATTTAATAATGACTCTAGAGTAAATTACCTTTAAAATAGCAAAAAGAAATTGGCTTTACTGATACCCATGAAGTTTCTGCTTAAGAGTTTCAGGAATATACATTTTATGTTTGTTGCTAGGTCGTTCTTCTAAAATTACTGATTTATAGGTATTCATGGATTTTTGTTAACACTCCTGTTTTTTTGTTTGATGTTTGTTTGTTTGGTTTCCGTACTGGAAATTGAACTCAGAACTTCATGCTTGCCAGGCAGGCTACACTTCTGGTTTTTCTTTTTGATTTTCAGAACATGAACCTTTGCATGATCTTCAACTGTTGGTACCAGATACATATCTAAATATCAAACTTTGCACTGAAAAAGCAGAGAAACCTTTGTCACCTTCACCGCATAAGGTAGCAAATGTGGTTTGTGTATTCAGAAGTGTTAGTAGTAACTTCTTGTTATATTATGGTCATCCTGATATTCAGTTATATAGGTTGCATGGGTGAAATGATGCTAAAAATCTTTATAGGATAGATCGAAAATTAGTTTATTATGCCCCAAAATACTGTAGACTAAACCAGTAATATATACTACTTGTAGCTTTCTCTGGTTAGGCCTATACAAGCTATTCTTGCTTATTACTAATATGAATAAAGAAAACTTTTTGGCAGGGTGGCCATCTAAAATAAAAATTATGATTGTTACATGTCTTTACTCAGGTGGAACACACTTACATAAAGGTGGTTGACATTGAAGCTGATGATCTGGAAGAACTGCCTGTTGAAGCAGAGCCCGCAAATGAGGGTGTGAGTGAGCTGCAGAGCAGTCCCCCAGATGTCCCATCATCTGCAGAGTTACATTACCTGGCAACAACAGTCCGCAATGCTGCTGTGCCACACAGTTTTAAGAGAGAAGGTAATAATTTTTTGCCATGTTTAAGTAAGGTGCAAAAAAAAAAAAAAAAAAGTAAGGTACAGTTTGAAAAAGTATTTAGTGTAGCACTGCTATCTCTGCTTACATCTTTTAGCTCTCCTACAAACTCAGTACCCTTTTGGATGTTGGTGTTCACATGCACAAGTGTTCTTTATTAATTACCTTATTTAGAAGTTTGGTGTTGTCTCAGTTACTTTTCTTTCTTTACTGGGACAAAATACCCAACACCCAGAATTAAGGCTGGAAGGGTTTACTTAGCTCAGTTAGTGGAGGTTTCAGTCCGTACTCAGCTGACTGCAAGGCAGAGTGGCATATGGAAGAGGGCAACAGTTTATGGTGGCGGAAAACAACAAAACAGCAAGAGCAGAAGGAAGGGGTACCAACAATAATGGCCACAGAGAGCTAGTCTGTCTCCCCTAAGATGCTGTCAAGCCATCCACCCCAAGCTGAGTGCAGCACTCACACCCATAATCCCAGCACTGGGTCATGGATTAATCACAAACTATAGAAGTCTACCCCATAACTGCATGAGACTTTGGTGGGACAACTAGACACAAACCATAACAGGTGTCAATCTTTGTATGCCTTTCATGTTCTTGATAGAATCTGCCAGTTCCACTGTGGATTTATTTTTTAAACCTGAAAAAGTGACTCCAGCCTACCTGGAAGAAAAAAGCTGGAGAACAGGTGAAGAAGGGAAGGAGCCTCAGATTCCCTTGGCAGCACCCACAGACAGACAGCAGGACAGAGGTGAACAGCAAGGTGTGCTTCCTGGCTGGCTCCCTCGCTGCATTCCCATCATGGTAGAAAGAGGTAGGAACATTTGGCAAGTGCAAAGGAAACCTGAGAATCACATTGTGAGCTGTCATTCCTGTGATTGGGGAGCCCCTTTAGGCTGCTGAGAAATAGACAGAGTAGCTGTAAGATACTATGAGAGCCAAGTTTAATATAGGTAGAGGAAGATTGCATACGTCAGCCTAGCCATCGTTTTCTCATGAGAAGACTCACCTTAAAATGGGATTGAAAGTAACAGGTGATGTTTTTATTTGTTCAGTGAGTCACATTTTTCAGAGCAAGTTGTCACGTAACCTGGTCTTCACAAAACTTCTATAATGTTGGGCCCAGCAGGATGGCTCAGTGGTCTAACGCACCTGCTTAGGAAAGCTTAGGTGGCCGCAGGGAGCGCGGTTCAATCCCTGGCACCACATGCTGCGCCAGCCCTGCCCTCAGGGCAGGCTGAGCCAGCCATAAAAATAAAGAAACAAACAAAAGTTCTGAAACAAGAAAACAAAACAAAACAAACAAACAAACAAAAAACTTCTATGATATAGAAATAATGAGCATCACAACCTTCCTTTGACCTTCTCTTTATTCTGTGGGTACTTAAGTTAGCAGATTCTGGAGCTAAAGAAGAGAGGCATGCCAACTGTCAGCCCGTGGGCATGCCTGCCTGTGGTGGAAAGAAGATAGATATAAAGAGGTGAAGTGGGGCATGGTTGTACATGACTGTAATCACACCACTAGGGAGGCTGAAGCAGGATTTCTACAAGTTCAAGGGCAGCCTAGGCTACACTGTGGAGCAAGACTCTGTCTTAAAAACAAATAAAATAAAGGCGTGGTTTGGTAAGGGCTATAATAGCAATATAGATAAGATTTGTAGGTACAACAGGATCTCATCTACACCAAATGTTTAAGGCCATTTAAGGAATCATAAAGGGGGCATCCAGACAGAATTTGTTACACAATGACACAGAAGTTTGATGGACCCTTTCGAGAGGAAAGATTATGTGTACCATTATTTATCAAATTAAGACATTTAGACTTCTAGGTCGAAAGCACTGGTTTTAAAATAGAAGGTATCCAAAGGTTTTAGATAGAAAAAGAATATTATCTAAGATATGGTTTGAGGAGCTGTTTCTAGCTGGGCATGATGGTGCACACTTACCATCCCAGCTACTAAGGGAGCTGCACTAGGAAAATAACACGTTGAAGGCCAACGTAAACAATTTAGTGAGATCCTGTCTCAAAATAAAAAGGGGCTAGTGTTGTACTATTCTGATCATGGGTTCATTACCCAATATTAGAAGAAAAAAAGTATTCTCCCAAGGCCTATGTGGAAGATGCACTATATAGGAGATAAAGGAGTACTGTTAGCTGTCCGTCTGGTACTTTTTTTGATGGGTGTATTGTTGGTTAGTTGATTGGTTGGTTGGTTAGTTAGTTGGTTGAGAGACTGAGAAAGAGGGTCTTGCTCTTACTGAAAATTCACTGGGAAGCTCTGGCTGGCCTTGAATTTATGGTGATATCCCTGCCTCGGCCTCCCAAGTGCTGGAATTATAGGCATGTGTTGCCATTTCTGGTCTTCCATCTGTTAAGCTGAAAGCTTCCAAGTTAAGCAGTGGTGGTAGGAATGGAGGCGTTTAGTAGGAGGCCAGATCCTAAACAAAAATGATACAAATCAGAGAAATGATGAATTTATTTGATATGCTCATGGGACAACCCAAGTAGATGTCTGGCTTGTAAGCATCTGGTGCTCAGAACGAGTACTCCGTGGCTCTGGGCATTGTCTGTGCATCAGTGGCAATACTGAGATGGAGTGAGGAGAGTGAGCAGAGTGTGAGCAGGGGCTGCCACTCAGAAAATACTGCTGAGGAAAGGGCAGAATACTAGAGGGGTGGGCTCAGCAGTAAGCAGTGCAGTGCATCAAAGCAAGGGCATCTTTTGGGCTTGCCAGGTGGCCCAGTGGATTAAAGCGCCTGTTTAGGCAGGCGCAGGGGCTGGGGCTCGACCCTTGGCATGCTGTGCCGGCTCCAGCCCCAGGGTATGCTGAGATAGCAGTTGATACTGGGCATGGTGGCATGTGCCTATAATCCCATTGCTTGGAAGGCTGAAAACAAGAGACTCACTGTAAGTCTAATCTATATAGTGAGACCCTGTAGACTCTGTAATAAATACATTTAAAAAATAAAAATAAGGAGCATATCTCAAATTCTTTAAAAGAATCAACTGACAATAAGAGTAACGAGAGCCCTTGATTTTGATGCTGGCCCTGGCACACTTAATATTTGCCAGAGACCTCACATAGCCACCATAGGACCTACCTTTTAGTGTGTGGTAGTGTTGATTTTCAATTAGAATTTCATAAAGTCATAAATATTAAAATTGCTTTGTGATGAAGTATGCTCATAAAAGGACATAAAAGAACCAAACTGCCTTGCAACTGATATACTTAGCAGTATACTGATACTTATCAGATACTTATCTCAAAGGACTTTTAACAACAAAGACAAATTCCAGAAGTCTAGAAGCTAAAATAGAATTTTCAGATATAGTAAATTAAAACTAGTTTGGAAAGTAATGTGATAACTGGCTTCAGTTAAGTCACCAAAAATGATATTCCTATGTCTGCCTCTTCCTTAGTTAAAATCAGGTCTGACTTTGCTTTTCATTAATATTTAGATCTGCCTAAGCAAGGGTTCCACTTCAAAGCACAAAGCTCAGAGTCCAACTCTGCAGAAGGCTCTCTGCTGAGGACCCTGCTGCAGGACGTCCCTGCAGCTCACACTGTGCCAAGACCTGCAGCTCAGCGACTGCGTCTTCTCACTGCTGAGCTTGAGAAGATTGATGAGCAACTGATGGCAGTGCAGACCATTGCAGAGAACATAGAGTGGGATTTCCCCAGACCTGAAATGGTAAATCGACAGTGCAGAAAGGTACTCTGTTTTTATTCTTAGTTTTGTTGTTTGTCACTGGGTTGTTATAATGTATTATTTTGGTCTTTTGAAACTGCAAAATTTGGTTTATATGAGCTAGAGCTTCTGAAAGTCAGTCTTACCAACATGTGGGCCAGGTAATACTTTTTGAGGGGTAGTGCTGGGGAGCAAATCTGGAGTCCTTTGCATACTAGGGAAGCAGTCTGCCACTTGCCCGCATCCCCAGGACAGGCAGTCACTTGTCGTGGCAGACTGTCTCATACACTTAGCGTACTTAGCAGCATCCTTGTTCTTTCCTCACTCATTCCCACTAGCACTCCCTTGAGTTGAAACAATCAAAAATACTTCCCTACATTGCCGTGTTTCTCTGAAAACCAAAATCAACCCCAGGTGAGATCCACTCCTGGAAGTTTTAAGTGGTATGGCCTGGACTTCCTAGCAGGAAAGAAGTCTAATTATATAAATTATAAAAACAGAATATGATTTTAAAGGAACCCTGCTACTAGTTGAGTATCATTTTCTTTTCTTTTCTTTTCTTTTGTCATTTTGAGACAGGGTCTCCCTGTGCAGTGCAGGCTGACCTTGAGCTCACCTTGTAGCTTGGGCTTGTCTCAAACTCAAGTGCTGGGACCATAGGCATATGCCACTAGCCAGAAAGTGCCATTTTCTTCTGGAAGATATTTATATCTTTAAAAATGCTGTTTGAGCCAAGCATGGTGGTGCATGCATGTAATCCCAGCACTTGGGAGGCTGAGGCAGGAGGATTGGTGTGAGTTTGAGACCAGCCTGGGCTATAAAAATGAGCTCAAGACCAGCCTGAACTGCATAGCGAGACACTGTCTCAAAAAGACCAAAAAAAAGAGTTCTGTCTTGGCTTAGAGCTGGGTTTAGTGTGTGCTAGGCAAATGCTGCACCACTGAGGTACATACCCACCTTAGAATTCCATATTTGTTGTTTTGTGTTTTTGTTTTTTAAGACAGGGTCTGGCTATGCTCTGTGTAGCCCAGAATGGTCTTGAATTTGGAGACATCCTTCCACCTCAGCCTCTGGAGTGCTAGGATTGTAGGCATGTGACACTTACACCTGGCTAGAATTCCTTTTTTTTTTTTTGTCTTTTTGAGACAGGATCTCGCTATGCAGTTCAGGTTGGCCTTGAGCTCACTTTTGTAGCCCAGACTGATCTCAAACTTGCACTGATCCCCCTGCCTCAGCTTCCCAAGTGCTGGGATTGCAGGCATGCACCACTATGTCTAGCTAGAATTCCATTTTTGACTTACCTGAAAAATAAGCCAGGTGGAGGATAGCATACTGATTTTTTAAATGTGTAATAAGTTTATAAAAATTTTATATATTTGTGGGGTATGATGGTATGTTTCAGCATATGTTTTGTCTGGGTTTTTCAAAGATACAATATGTTATTATTACCTCTGTGTGGAGGGTATTTGGTTTTTCGTGTACCAGGAATCAAACTGTTGGCCTTGCACTTGCCAGGCAGGTGCTGTGCAGCTGAGCTACACCCCTGGCCCTATTGGTAGTCACCATGTTATGCAGTAGCCCACCAAACCTCATCCATCTCCGTTATTGAATGCCCTTGATCAGTCTTTCCCATCCTCAAGCCCAACTCTCCTTGACCTCTAGTACCTCCAGTCCATCTTCAGCTTCTCTGAGATGAACTCTTTTGGAGCGTACAGATAAGGGTAAATCATATGGTACTTGTCTTTTTGTGCCTAGGTTCCTTCACTTAAAATAACAAATCCAGTTGCATCTATATTGTTACAAATGACAGAATTTCATTCTTTTTTAAGACTGAATAGTGTTCCAGTATATAAATTCACATTTAAAAAATCTCTTCAGCTAAGAGGCACTTAGGTTGTTTCCATTTCTTAGCTATTGTAAATAGTGCCCCAGTGAACATAGGAATTCAGTTGTCATTTCATCACCCTGATTTTATATCCACTGGGATTGCTTGGTCATATGTTTGTTGCATTTTAAATTTTTTGAGGAGCCTTAGTACTCATAAAACGCATGAAATGTTTTTTTTATGATGGCTGTATTAATTTACATTCCCACTGTTTTCCACATCCCCACTTCTCATTGTCTTTGATCTTTCTTGTATTATCCACACTTGCTGAGGTGAAGTGATACACAGTATTTACTTTATTCTTACACTTAACACATATTAAAAAGTGAGGGGGTAGGGCCATGGAGCTCAGTGGTAGGAATACTTCGCTGGCATGCATGGAATCACCAGAAGAAAACTTTTTAAAAGAGAAAGAACTAAGCTGAAGTAGGCAGCTGACAAAGTCAGGGTCATCCTGGGAAAATGACAAGATCCTATTTCAAAAAAGGGCTGAGGGTGTAGCTTAGTGGTAGAGTACTTACACTCTTACACTAGGAACTGGTTTCATATCTTAGTTCTAAGAAACAAAACTAACAACAAAAAGCAAAAACCTTAGGGTTAATCCTGTGTGAAACTACATTGAAAAATTATAAGGCAGACTAGTATTAAATAATGATATGGCATTTACTTGGTGGTTGTCTTTTAACACAAACTTGAAACTGCCCTGTCCAAGTGAGTGTTGGACACCAGTGTGTTCCTTGGAGTACCTTATTTCAAAGAACATCTTGAAATTGCTGTCTAAGGTGGTGGTGAATGCACATCTTGACAGACTCTATCTCTCCCTATGTCTGGTCTTGATCTCACTTTGCTCACTCCCACAGGAGTCCATAAATCAAACATTCATTCTCTAACATAGCTTCATGCACATCGGCTACAGATATGCTCTTGTGGTAGGCCCTGAGGCCGGGAGCTGCTGAGGAGTTTGGGGTTTGGAGCATGCTAAAAGAAGACGTATACTGATCAGACAAGGAAAGAAAGGACTATTGGCCATGCCAATCAGTTGGGACTTCATTCTGTAAGCAGGCAAAATTCTAAAAATTGGACAAATTTTAAGCAATAAAGTGATGAAATCAGATATGCTGGCAGCAGGCTGGAGAGTAGAATGGAAAGGGATAATCTTGTGGGTAAGGAGACCTGTGGGGATCTCCTGATTGCATACTGACTGCTCATCTTGGAAACTTGTTAGAAATGCAAGTATGAGGCGCCATTTCCCCGAGATTACATTTAAGGAGATCTGACCTAGAGCCCAGAAAATCTGTATTATTAACAGGCATTACAAATGGTTCTTACACTGCTATCTGTGTCCATAACTGTCCAGGATCCTAAATACTAAATACCTAGCACCATGGGCAAAAATAACAGTGTACATGAGCTTTAGCTGTCGGAATAGAGAAAAAGCTACCAGCCTGCAGACGAGGAAGGAAGACAGCCAAGATTTGCAGAGTGCTCAGATTCCAATCTGGGACAATGGCAGAACCAGTTTCAAACTGAAGAAGAAAGAGGAGGAGGTGTGTTTATGACGGCCTGTGCTGGGGTCAGGAAGCACTGTGATTTCTGTCAGGGACACGTTAAACCCGAGGTGCAGTGATATTAGCCACCAACTCAGTACGTGTTTCTGGAGCACAGAAGCTAGATCTGGGCTGCAGGTGCTGATTTTGGAATCATTGGTTACTAGGAAGTGCAGACTGCGACGGAGAGAGCATGAGGAACAATAAGCCACAGGCAAAGCAGAGAAGTGCTGCCTTTGAAGGCAAGAACCCAGCAGCAAGGCTTGAGAAGGGACAGGCTACGGCGAGAAACTTGGTGGGGGGCGCCGGCCAAGGGGCAGCATCGAGATGACCCTTCCATAGGTCTGGATAGCTTCGCAGCTGCTGGGCAGGGATGTGTGCCCTGGTCGCGGAGTTCGCCCTTTTAGAATATTCGTGTTGACTCTCCTGAATCTGTGCTGAGGCAGGTGAAGGTACTGTGTCATTGTAGAAATATTTACATAAATTCTGACAGGGCTTCATTAGCCCAAGCCTTTTATGACTAGATGGTAAAGACTTTTTTCCACACATAACAGACCATTGAAAAATGTATGTTTAGTGAGTTGCATTGGCTCACCTGTTGTGTTTGCTGGGTTGCCGGTTTGCTCAAGTCTTAAGTACATGAGGTAATTTTTTTTATTTTTAATTTTGATTAGTAATGTACATTTAAGAATATAATAATTATATTCATTGTGAAGAATTGGTATCCTACATTTATATAACACATCTTAATTCTTTTTACTTGTTTTTTGCATTCCGGCAGTGATAAAATCAATTCATATATTATAGATTTGCCACTATAATGGTTATTAATAAATTTAAGATTGGGGAGATACCTCAGCAGCATAAACCCCTACCTGCCAAGTATAAGGTCCCAAATTCTATGCCCAGTACTGAAAAAAAAAAAAAGAAAGTAATAATTTTAGCCAATCTTGTAGATAGTTTCAAAGAATTTTAAAGACATTTGCTCGAGAGTCCATAGAATTTAGTCTTCCAGGATGATTATTTGAAGGAAATAGCTTTGATTCAAAGGACAGATTTTGTAGCTGGGGAAATAGCTCCATGGCACAAGTGCCTGCCTGGCAAGTGCAAGGTCATGAGCTCGAGCCCCACTCCCCGGTCCCGCCAAAAAAAAAAGGACAGGTTTGGTTTGTTTGTGCAAGTTGAGCTACGCTTGTTACAATGTCGATATCAGCACAAACATTTTGACTTGAATAGTTAAAAGGAGCTTGTAGGCCTGGAGGTAGAGGAGCGCTGTGAGGAAGCCCTAACCAGCAGCCCTAACCACTGAAGCTCACTAGTCCTCATTCCTGCATTTGTCTGAGGATACTTAATGTTTGTTTTATATTTCAAAATTACATAATGATGTTTCCAAAGTCCCTTAAAAGATTAAATTAGTTAGGCCCCAAGGCCAGTTGTACTAGGGCACACCTGTAATCTCAGCACTTGGGAGGCTGAGACAGGAGGATCACTGCCAATTCAAGGCCAGCCTGGGCTACATAGCAAGTTCAAGGTGAGTCAGGACTATAGTAAGACCCTGACTCAAAAAAAGGGTGCAAGGGCAGGCCAGATAGCTCAGCGGATTAAAGCACCTGCTTAGGCAGACTCAGGGACCGGAGTTCGATCCCCTGGCGTGGTAGTGCATGCCTGTAATCCCAGACCTTGGGAGGCTGAAAACAGGAGAATCACTACGAGTCTGATCTGTGTCATGAGACACTGTAGACCCTCTACTAAATAAAAAAGGTGGGGACAAAAATAATGTTCTCTTTATCAGTCCCTAACATTTAGCTCATGTTGGACTTAATTCCATCCAAGTATAATATAAAGCAGTTCTTGGGAGGCTGTAAACAGGCAGATCACTGTGAGTCTGATCTACTGAGACCCTGAACATCCTGTACATATATATATATATATATATATATATATATATATATATATATATATATCAGTTGTTTACTGTGTGTCTTTCCTTTTTTCAAAACAGGTTGGAAAGGTGGACCACACTGAATTGTGTTCTGGCCAAGAATTTGAAAAAGCATTAGCTTCAAAACCTCTTAGCATTTCTGAAGAAGGTTTGTGGGGTTGTGTGCCTGGCTTTGCTTAACCTGAATGGATATTGCCTTTTGGAGTGCCAGCACTGGAAATCATTTTCATAGGGGAGCTGAAGCTTCCAGCCTCTCTGTTTTGAGATTAAATTTCATGTTTTTGCTTATTTGTTTTGTGGGGGTTTTTTGGGAGGGAGTCGGGAGGCCAGAATCCAACACAGAGCTTTATGCATATGAAGTATGCACTTCAATCCCTTCCCTCAGGATTGTTTTTGTAATAATGCAATTGGCTCCTACTGTAAGACTATTCTTTCTTATTAGCTATGTGCATTTGAGGTTATATATGTTCCTGCATGGGCCTAGCCAAGGATGTTGACATGTCATTTTGTGTCTTTAGGCTACATAGTTTTATTAAGTAAATTTGGGCTATTTTTTGTGACTAATTTCAGTTTTCCTTGTGATTAGATGAGGTGCATGATATTAGACTTTAGATAATTGTTAACATTTGCTTTGTGATCTGGGTGTAGTGATATACAATTATAATCCCAGTCTTGGGAGGCTGAAACACAAGCCCAGCCTGGGCAACTTAGTGAGACCCTGTCTCAAAATAAAAAGCAAAAAGAGCTATGGATGTAATTAAATGGTATAATTTCCTGGATTCAACTCCTAGTGGCTAAAAAAATAAATAAAAAGTCCTTTGTGGCCTAATGTATGGAATTAGTTTTTATAAATAAGTACTTTCTACTGGATATGTGTGTATGTATGTCTATATGCATTTTATGTTCTTTTTTGTTGTTGTTTTCTTTCGGTACCAGGGACTGAACTCAGGACCCTTCACTTGCCAGGCAGGCACTTAAGCCACTGAGCTATTTCTCAGGGTCGTGTTCTTTAAATAACTAGACAGTCTGCTTCTTTTACTATCAACCATAGTCAGTGTTCGTTTCTTATGTTTACTGCTGTATTTGTACTAATCTTTTGCTCTTGTTTCTCATTTTCTTTTTTCCTCCACATTTTTGGACTTTTATTGGACTGCATTTTCTACATTGTCCTTTTTTATGTTAATTCAGCAATTACACATTTAATGATTAAAATTTATTCTTAAATTTCCAGCATTCATAACCAAATTAACATTGAAGGTAAAAAAAAAACCCACTTAGGAAGTTTAGGTAACAGAATCACTTTGCATTCCAGGCCATCCTAAGGTACATAGGAGTATGAGGTCAACCTGAAGTATAGATCAAGATCCTGTCTCAAAATTAAAAACAAAATCCCTGTAAGAGTTAAGGTGAATATATGTACCACCCAATAAGGACTTTAACCTGAATGTATTACCTTTATCTTCTCTAGTACTGTTTTTTAAAAAGTGTATTAGATCTTCCCTGTTTTGGCCCTCTCATTTACACTCTTATTTTTTATTAAGTACTTATTTGGGGTTATTTTGGTACTTTGCTTGTACTGGCTTCTGTCAAGTGTTTTTAATTGGAAAATCCAATATTTTCTGTCTTCTCTTTGCCGACAGTTGCCGCTTATACAATCACCTTAAGAAACAAGATTCCTTCTCCTTTCCTTTATAAGTTCTTCACTTAACTCTGTGAGTGGTCAGTTTTTCCCATCTTTGCAAATAGCTTTCTTTCTTTCTGTCTTTTTTTGAGACAGGGTGTCGCTGTGCAGTTCAGGCTGGCCTTGAGCTCATTTTTGTAGCCCAGTCTGGTCTCGAATTTGCATCAATCTTCCTGCCTCAACCTCCTAAGTGCTGGGATTACAGGCGTGAGCCACCACGCCCAGCTTTTGCAAATAGCTTTAATGGTAGCTTATAGAGTATAAAATTCTAGGGTTCTTTTTTTTTTTTTTTTGTGGGACCGTGGTTCAAACTCATGACCTTGCTCTTGCCAGGCAGGCACTTGTGCCATAGAGCTATCTCCCTGGCCCCCAATTCTAGGGTTCTTAAGTCAAGAATTTCCTTTAGCATTTAAAGATATTATTGCATTATCTACTGACATCTCTAATTACTCTTAACACAGCTAACACTGTTTATGTGCTGTAGTATAGTTATTCTTTTTTATCTTTTATTTAATTATTTGTATGGTACAGGGTCTCAGCAAGCAGCTCGGACTCATAGCAATCCTCCTGTTTTCAGCTTCCTCAGTGCTAAGATTGCAGGCATGCACCATTACACCCAGTTTCAGTGGCGCACTCAGTGTGCGGCTGGCATGGCATGTGGTACCGGGAGTCAAACCTGGGTCCTTGCAGTTGCCAGGCAGGCATTTAGAGCTGTCTCACTGGCCCTGTTCTTTTTGTTTGTTTGTTTGTTTGTTTGTTTTGGTTTTTTTTTTGTTGTTTATTTATTTTTATGGCCGGCTCAGCCCACCCTGAGGGCAGGGCTGGCGCAGCATGTGGTGCCGGCTATCGAACCGTGGTCCCTGCAGCCGCCCAAGCTTTCCTAAGCAGGCGCTTTAGACCACTGAGCCATCCTGGCGGGCCCTGTTCTTTTATTTCTGTTTAAAATGTTCTCTTTTTATTTTGCTTCTTAGATACAGTGTGTCTAGGTGTGTGTTTCTTTCCATTTATCTTCTTTAAAGACTGTTCTTCAGTATGAAGGCTTTGGGAGTTTTTTATGCATTATCTTTTGGAGTATTGCTTCTACTCCATTCTAGAAACACCATTTGAGGGATGTTGGACCTGGTTGCTCTTACTTCTTTTAATCAGTCTTTTATAGTTTCTTCCTGTTTATCTCTCAATTATCTATTCATTGCAATTTCTTCAGAAAGTTTACTAATTGTTTTTGCTGCTCTATCTTATTTGCTATTTGTTCATTATGATTTTAAATTTGATGACTACATTTTTACTATCTAGTTCTTTCAGCCAGGCGTGGTGGCTCACGCCTGTAATCCCAGCACTCGGGAGGCTGAGGCAGGAGGATTGGTGTGAGTTTGAGACCAGCCTGGGCTACAAAAGTGAGTTCAAGGCCAGCCTCAACTGCATAGCAAGACCCTGTCTCAAAAAAAAAAAAAAAAAAAGACTATCTAGTTCTTTCATTTTCAAACTGCTCTTGTCTTTACATTATTTTTTAAGAGAAATTTTAAAAATAAATAAAACATTAGAAATGATACAGAATTTCAAAAACAAGATGACAGGAATTCAACAGGATTTTTTATTTTTTATTATTTATTTATTTATTTATTTATTTATTTTTGTGGTACCAGGAATCAAACTCAGGACCTTGTGCTTACCAGGCAGGAGCTTATTCCACTGAGCTATCTCCCCAGCCCCTCTCATTTTAAATTTTAGAACAAATTAGTTCATTATACTATAGAAAACTCAGAAAAATGTGTTGGAGGCTCCTTTTGTTCTTGTTTAAATTGTTAGTTTATTGAGACAGGGTCTCAGCATCCAGTTTAGGCTGGTCTTGAACTCACTGTGTAACCCCAGGTTAGCCTCAGACTTGCTTAGATCCTCCCACCTCAGCCTCCTGAGCTCTGGGATTACAGGCATGCCCCACCCCACCCAGTGTTGCTGTAAACTTCTTATATGTCTGTGCTGCCGTGTGGTAGTATTAGCAGTTTTTTCATGATGATTTTCACTGTTTTCTTTCAATTGTGATGTGCTGTGGATTAGTGCATTTCCTGACTGATGTGGATGAGGAAGATCAAACTGACAAAGAGAAGATGTCAGAAGCTGCATTTTCAGCAACAGAAAATCATTCTAGTCAGAAAACCTATGTGTTCCCTTCTGCCAATTCAACTGTCAGCCTTTCCAGTGACCAGAATACTACTTTGCCTGGTATTGTTCCCTCAGATTTTTTTTCTTATATGTATACACTCTTATCTTGCATTATTATTTTACTGAACTACATCCCCTGGGAATATATTAATGAAAGGTTTGTGAAGTTATTTTGTAATGCTTAGTCCAGGGAAAGGGAAGTTAAAACTTGGGCCACTCACAAGAACAATTTTATAAAATATGCTTCAACCATGCATTATATATCTGTGTAACATATCAATGCTAAACATATAGCAAGCTGAATTGCTGTGTTTGATTTTTACAAAACTTTAAGCATCTAAACACTGCCAATTATCAGAACTTTGATTTTTTTTTTTTTTTGGAGGAACTGGGGATTGAACTCAGAGCCTCACACTTGCAAGGCAAGGACTTACTCCACTGAGCTATCTCCCCAGCCCCAGAACTTTGAATTTTAACTTGAAAACAAAATACAGATTTCTTGAGTCTCAATCATATCTAAGGCATCACTGTTTTGTTTGTGTAGATTCTTGTTTAATCCTGACTTATGAAGAAAATTAGGTATTATCCATTTATAGTTGAGAATATTGAAACTTAGATTTAGTTGTAAGTGGCACTAAAAGTAGCATTCTTAGGGCCAGAGAGACAGCTCAGTGGACTAAGCGCTTGCTTAGGCAAGTGCAGAGACCAGGGTTCAATCCCTGGCACCACATGCCATGCAGACCCTGCCCTCCAGGGCATGCGGAGCAGGTGATGGAGTCTGGGTAGGCATGGTGGTGCACGCTTGTAATCCCAGCACAAGGGAGGCTGAAAAGAGGAGGATCACTATGAGTCTGAGCTGTATATTAAGACCCCCTGCACACACAAAAAAGCATTCTTTAGTCCCAATGAATATAGGTTTGTCATATGAATAATGGTACAGTATTTTTCTTGTAACCCATACGAAAGTAGATCAAATGTTTTTCTTTTTTTTGTCTTTTTGAGACAGGGTCTCGCTATGCAATTCAGGCTGGCCTTGAGCTCACTTTTGTAGCCCAGGCTGGTCTCGAACTCGCATCAATCCTCCTGCCTCAAATGTTTTTCTATGAGTTAATATATGAGTAAAAACTTAGAAAGAAACCATTTTTTTATAAAGTTATTTAGATCATCTAATGGGTGTTTTCTCCAAAGTTGCCAACTTAGAAAAATGTGTTGTCTTTTTGCTTTAGTGATCAAAAATAGATTAGAGTTTCCTCTTTTGCAATTAACTTCCATTTTTAATGCATTTCTCTGAGTATTCTTAGTGCCAAATAATTTCTTCACTAAGTATATGTTTAATGTTTGCTAGTAGCCATAATATACTCAGAGCTCTGCTGATAAATGATAAATAGCCAAGCTGTCAGTGTTTAGAATTAAAGGTAAGGAATCAGAGCTGTCAAGCAATTAAATTGATCAATTATATTCAATAAATCTTCTGCATAGGCAGTCATAAGATTTCCCAAAGTGGCTTAAAAATGAAAGTAACAATAGACACTTCCTGTCCAACTACCTTTAAAGTTATTAGAAAGTGTAACAGTTTTCTAATCACATTCTATAGAGACTTACTAGAATATCAATGATTGATACTGATTCCATGTTAAGTCTAAGGCATTTAATATTTAGAAAGATAGTGATAGTCCAAGTATCTATGGTATAGAGTAATAGTGTCATTAAGCCTCTCTTCTAGAGGGTTAAGAACCTAAGTTTGCAGACCAAAAATTAGAGAAAAAGAAGAGCTACAAGCTTAACCAGTGTTTTGGCTCTATTCCTTCAAGGTTAGTGAGGACTCAGGTTATAAGAGATCCTGTACTGTAACATCCTAGAACTCAGTGGTGTCCCAAATTTTCTGTTCAAGGAGATTATGGGGCCACAGAGGAAAGGGATTGATGATGTATAGTGTGCCTGAGGAGAGTCAGGCTTTCATAGGCTTTCACAGAGAGCAAACTGGCCAAGCAATGGCCATGACTCATCCAGATGTCTGACACTGACAAAAGTTCTACAAAACTACATGGTTTCAAGGTAAATCCGAAGGAATTTGATTGACATTGTCAGATATAAAAATGACATGTGTTGTTGTATATAGGCCTTGCTTCAGCTTGGGCTTCACCACCCAGCAGGAAAGGTTAACCATGAGGCAAAAAAAAAAGTAAAGCCAGATTAGTATGCTGAGCTGTAAAAGGCTCAAGTCAACAGCTTCCGACATTGCCAGTTTTGCCAATAACCCACTACTATTATGGAATATTCCTCTATGTATACAACTATTTTCTCCAATAGTGTTTAGAAGAGTTATCATGTCTGCATCTTGTACTCTGAACAACTACTATGAAGACAACTATATGCATTGCATCAATTATTGTGGCTGTCCTACTAACATGTTTGGAAACTGTCTCAATATTGTTTCTGATTAAAAGAAATAAAAATAAAGTTATTTGATATAACATTACTGCTGTTTAATGCAAGAACACTATTTCTTACTAATCACATTTTTAGTTGATTACTCTGTACTCATCATTGTCATTTTTGATTCAGGAGTTGAAGCTTTTGTTTATCTTTAAACATGAAGTGCATTTAAAATGTACTTGTCAACTGGGTGTGGTAGTGCGCACCTGTCATCTCAGGTCTTGGGATGCTGTAAACAGGCAGATCACTATGTATCTGGTCTAGTAGTGAGACCCTGAACACCCTGTAGACCCTCCCCCAAAAATGCAATCAATCAATCAATCAATCAATCAATAAAGTGCACTTGTTAACAGAGTTCTGCAAAAAGATGTTGTTTTTTTTTTTTCTTGTTTCAGAACCTTTGCTTGTTTATTCACTCATCTTTCATGGCCGGCTTAGCTTGCCCCGAGGGCAGAGCTGGCGCAGCATGTGGTGCCGGGGATCGAACCGCGGTCCCTGAAGCCACCCAAGCTTCCCCAAGCAGGCGCTTTAGACCAGTAAGCCATCCCGCGGGGCCCCCAAGATGTTCTCTTTTAAGAGTAGAGATTGAAAAGTATTAAAACTTGGCTATGGGCTGGCGAGATGGCTCAGCAGTCTAAAGTGCTTGCTTAGGCAAGCTTAGGCAACTGCAGGGACCACGGTTCAATCCCCCATACCATATGCTGCACCAGCCCCACCCCCAGGGCTGGCTGAGCCAGCCATTAAAAAAAAAACCTGGCTAGTTTTGACCAGGGTTTGTCCATGTTTGTGGATACTATTGCCATGAGAAAAACTTGTTGCTTACCTACATTATATGACAAAGACTTTAGCCTTTAACTTGAGAGCTCATGTCTGTGTTTAATCTCATCCACTTTGCTCATCAGTCTAGACAGTACTAGAAGGTAATTCTTCAAGCTGCCTTCATGAATTGGCCAACAGCAGCTCTCAAAACTTCTTATTGAACTCTGCCTTAGAAAAAGTATCTTGTTCTCTTTAGGGAAAAAAGCTATATTATTACAGTTACTATACTCTTAGATTTATGGAAGTATTTCCCTGTCAGTTAAGTTAAATTGCTGATAGCCAGACCTGGTGGTGCATGCATGTAATCCCAGCACTTAGAAGGCTGAGGCAGGAGGCCCTTGGCAAGGTCAAGACAAGCATGGACTACAAAGTGAGCTCAAGGCCAACTTGAGCTGCATAGTGAGACTGTCTCAAAAAGACTTAAAAAGTAAAATAAAATAAAAAAAAAACTCTCAGACTCTTAAGAACAAAGCTTCTTTTTAAAACCTGGTATAAATAGAAAATTATTTGTTTATGAAAGCAAAATTATATCATATTGAAAACATGTGGATATATATCTTAGGGTCAAGTTTAGTTTTTTTGGGGGGGTGAGATTTTTTTTGTATTTTAGGGAAGGGTCTATAGAGTGTTCAGGGTCTCACTACTAGATTGAACTTGTAGTGATCTGCCTGTTTGCAGCCTCCCAACAGCTGGGATTAGAGGTATGCGCCACCATGCCCAATCTTCAAGTTTAATTTATCTTTTTTTTTTTTT
>PVJA010029354.1:0-26726 GCA_004027025.1 Myocastor coypus
GTTCTGTTCTCCTTTCTACTTTTGTGTAGTTGTTCCCCTACTTGGGATGCTATTGATTTAGGCATGTCTTTGTCAACTTTAGATATTATTTCTGCTCTGATGTCCTCTATACGTTTCTCCAGCCATTTTTCCACTTCATGTATTTCTTTTTTTACTTCAGATGTTATCTCTGATCTCAGTTGCTCTATAAGTTTCTGCAGTTGTGTGTCTGCCTCAGATGCTACCAATTCAGAGGTTTCATCTGTATAATTTTCATTTTCTTCCATGATAGTGTCTTCTGTATTTGGTTTGGGTGGGCACAGGTCCTGAGATTGCCTCCTACTCCTTGTTGTTATCATTTTGTATGGAAGCGACCTCTGCACTTTGGTGGTGTTATACTGTGTCTATGGGTGTTTGGTCTGGAGACTCCAAGGTGGTTCTTCTACAGAGGTTCCTGCCTCTTGTACTGGGGCTCTGGCTGCTAGCTTCTGTGAATCCTGGCAGATGTGGTCTGTAGGTGGAGGTGGAGCTTTGGGATTGAGTTGTCCTGTTAGGCTCGTGGACCAGACATGTTGCCAAACGGGCTATTTGATGGGTTCAGTGCTGCAGCTTGGGCTGGAGGGGTTCAAAATAAAAGGGGGGGGCAGGGAAAGGGAAGGCAGGCCAAGGATCCTGACCCAGCTGGCGCACGGGCTCAGCTCCCAGCGGTGTGGTTTGGGTCTGGCTGGAACAGGAAGTTAGTCGCGGGAACACAGAGGCGGGGCAGAGGGTCACAGGGAGCTTACCCGCGGCAGGTGCGCAGGCTCAGCTCCCAGCGGTGCGGTTTGGGTCTGGTTGGAACAGGAAGTTAGTCGTGGAAATGCAGAGGCGGGGCAGAATGGCGCAGGGAGCTTATTATTATTTGTTATTAAAAGTAATGGATATATATATATATATATATATATATATATATATTTAATAAGGTTTAAACAAACAATAAAAAGAGATAGTAGGAATTCTCATTTCTTTTGCAGAATATGTGAACATCATCCAGAGATTCACTTGATTAAAACTATTGTACAGGATTAGAGTCAGCAAGCTTATGGCTCTTTCCACTCCTCATAACTCAGGCTCTTATGCTTGCCAGGCAAGTGCTTATTGTACTGAGCTATCTTCCCAGTCCCTCCACACTACACTCTTTGAACACTATTTTACTTGCTTTCCTGCTCTGCTATTGCTATAGAACCCAGCATTTCTGAATATTGGCACAACTGATAATTTAGAGGCACTCATTGTCATGTAATACAACCTTATGCTGTTATAGTGTTTTGGCCCCATCCTAGGCCACTTCCCACTTCATGCAAAAGCACCATCTTCTGACTTTATGATGCTGTGACCACATATTTCCGTGGACAACATCCATGTAGACAACATCCATGTCTGGTTGAGTAAAGGATCATCTCTTGAATTTGACGTGTTTATTCCTTCATCAAGGATGGGAAATGGAAAGAAAAAAGAAAGTCTAGCTTTTCTGTATTTATATCCCATGACTTTTTCAATATTCCTTACATCTGGATATTTCTGAGAACTTAATCTAAACCTGGCTAAGTTTTTTTTATTTTTTCTCCGGATATGGTTTGCCAGTGTACACTCAGCCCTCAAGCTCTTTAGAACATAACAGCAATCAGAACTTTGAGGGGATTTATTTACTGATTGTTTATAGGGCCCAAAGCTCTCCATCTTCATAATTCCAAATGA
The DNA here is from genome assembly GCA_004027025.1 of Myocastor coypus. Classification (NCBI taxonomy): domain Eukaryota; kingdom Metazoa; phylum Chordata; class Mammalia; order Rodentia; family Myocastoridae; genus Myocastor; species Myocastor coypus. The sequence continues at coordinate 1,717 of PVJA010029354.1, forward strand.
AAACTCAGTGATTTGGGTGAGAACTAATAAAACCAAGTCAAGTAGCACTGTGGTACAAATAGAAACTCAAATCAAAATATACTTTAAAGGGGGCAGGCACTTTTCTGGGTTGCATCACAAAATACCTAGAATAGTATCAGTGATTTAACCCAGGAATTACCATTCTTGGGTTAGGATTTGCCACTGAACCAGCATAATCATGATTTACCACACAAGAGATAATTAAATTTAACCATGGAACACTGTACAATGCTGCCAGTAAACTACATATATCTTGGAATATTCCAAAGGGAAATATATTCTCTAAATCTGAGCAGATTCTTTATTCTATTCATTTATTTTCTACTTCAAGAATTAGGCTACCAATTTTGAGTTTTGTTCTGTAGCACCAATAGTAGTTTTTACTATATCATTATTGATCTCTTTGATATGAAACACTTCTCTTCTAATGTACTGTATCCTATGTACTGGGCGCAATTGCATGTGCCTTTTGTGTTTGTGTTTTACCTGTCATGGTGCAGGACATAGGACTCTAAAAGGCATCAAAACATAGTCATACTCTGAGGAGAACTGAAGTTTTACATGCTTGAGGGAGCAGCAGATAGAGTCTTCAACTGCTGACTGCAGATCTTCCATTTCTAATAATAATAAAAGTGTAATGGGTGGTGTCAATGAGAAATTATAGAGATGGGTTAGGAAGGCCCGATGATCATTCAGCTATCCTATTCCTGCTGAATCATCACAGGGAGCATGCATCAAAATCATTAATAACAGATAAATGTCATAAAGGGTGGAGAAAATATATAAAAATTCAATGATTTCTACCTAAATGGCTCATGAATTATACGTTTAATTAAGAAGAGGCAAATGGGAAGGTTTTTAAACTTCCAATTTGGGTGGTATTTTTCTCTTTCACAATTAAGCAGCCACAAATTAAGCCCCAGAAATGGCTGGTGATGGTACAGAAAAGGTAAAGGCTCCCACTGCAGGCTGGACTTCCTGCTTGGCCTCCTCTCTGGCTCACAAAGAGACACAAAAGTACAGCAGGGTTGTCATCCAGGGCTGCTGCAAAATCTCTTTCCCTGTGCTTGTTCACTTGTAACATGAAGCAGTTACAGTAGCTCATCCCTCATCTCCCTGCTGCCTGGGCGGTATAAATCTATGCACTAAGCAGCAATGCCTTCTCCATGTGCCAATGCTGTGCCCCCTGGTGCAAACAGATGATTACCTTCAAAGTCCAGAGTGTTCCTCTTACCCTGCGATTATGCAGAAGAGACTACATTTTCCCACTGATATAAATGAATTTTAAAGTGTATCTCCACATTCCAATATCAGTACCCCATGGAATTTGTCATTTACGAATATTTTCTGACTCTCACAGCTACTGAAACAGATGCTTGAAGATGGAGCTGGGAGTTTTGTCATTTTGTTGTTGTGTTTGCTTTAGCTTTTCCAATATGAGAAATCAAGCACAAGACCTTCATCATGATCTATATCTGAATAAGGTTCCCCACACATATTTTTTCTTTGTTTCAGAAACAAGTTCACACCCTTTATGTAGTTCAGGCTAGCCTCCAACTTGCAGTGATCACCCTACCTCAGTCTCCTCCATTCTGGAATCACAGGTGTGCAGCAGAATAACTGAGTAGCTCCGTACTTCCTCTTTATTTTGAGACAGGGTTTCTAAATTGCTACATTTACAGGGCTGGGATCAAACTTGGGATCCTCCAATGTCTTCCTTCCAGAGTAATAGAGTTACAGAACTATAACTTGTGATTTGCTAAGTCCTTAGTACAGTTCTTATATAAACTAGTTTTTACAAACTTGTCTTTAGTAGACCTATATTAATAGGAAGAATTACTTCCACAAGATTGTCTGTGTACTTTATTCCTTGAAGGCGGCCTCAGTAGAACTTTCAGAGCAATTTGAAGTGGTGGATTAACTTTTTACCGCATCAATTCTTGATACTAGGGCATTCTTAATGGTGCAGGCAAGGGATGCTAGGACTGCTTTTCTGGGAACATAAGCCAGATTGTGTACACAGAAAAAAAGAGAGTTTGTAACCAAGTCTCAGGGTGAGAAAGGAGAGCCAAAAATTAAAAATCTGCAGAAATAGATCAATTGCCAATACGTGGAAAAGTAAAAAGGTGGTGCTAGGGAAAGCCAAGGGATCCAACCTATAAAGTGTCTGCTCTGTGTTCTCCTCCTTTTACCTGAAAACAATACTCTCCAGGGGAGTTGCTTTTATATTCTTAGCTCTGTTATCCACTTCTCTTCAAAGAATAAACTCTTAATACTGCATCAACTCCATGAATCGGTGTTTGGGAGGGTGAAACAAAAGAGCTTTCAAATTGACAAACTTTAGGTGCTCTTGCCTCTTTTTGGACTAGATTCTTTCTGTTGATTCTAAATATTCCACTATTGTAAAAGAAAGAAAACGCCACATGTAGGAAGATATTGAAAAGTTTAGCAGCAAAGATGAATTCACCAAGGGAGAGAGGAAAATTACAGTTTCAGGCCCCAAGATTATAGGTTGAAGAATACAAAGATTTCTTGGACTCCAGTGGCAACCTGTAATTTCTGTTAAGTGAAAGGGGTTACAGTAGATTTCGGAGAGCTAAAACCTATTCTTCTCCCCAGAAGGCCTTGAATAAGAGTCTCTAAACTGAGACATGGCCCTGAGAATTTTCTCAAGATTGTCTTTGTTTTGCAAAATTTTAGAGAGGTAAAGGGTCAATGACAACGGGACAGTCTGAACTACTTTTTGCCTCTTCTTGTTATAGTGAAGAAAATTTACTATTCAGACAATTCTCTGACTAACCACAAATTTTTTTGAGCAACTCTTTGGTGAATACAGACCAACAGGCTTAGATGTGAGGCTGCAAAGGTGTTTAGTAAAGAAACGTAGAAGCAAGACACTCCAAAAAATGATGAAAGACCCCAACACAGACTAAGGTAAGAAAATGAAAACTCAGTACCCGCGAACAAGACTAGCACATCAGTGAGCACATTTGAATATAAAGGATGGATAACACTAATGTGGCCTATAAGCATACACTCTTACGAAAATCAAAGAAATATTGAGGGAGCCTGTGTCCCACACAGAAATCTTATCCCTGCTGGTTGGTCCTCACCAATTTAACGACTATGGATTCCATGCCTCAACTTAGCTATTTCCAATTTGCAGCTGACTCTGCATTTATTCCCCTCATGGAACAGCAGAAGTGTCAACCAAACAACAGACCCATTCCTGGCCAAGGTGAAAGTCTGGAATAGGAGATTTGGCCAGGTCAACTAGAGGAAGAGTCACATTATAGAAGCTGAGGAACGATCCCTTAAAACATAATGATCTGAAAGACCCGACGAGGCTGAATAGAGGAACGGCCAAATTAGAGACATTCAGAAACATCAACAAGAAACATAGGAGAAAGGTCAAGATGGTGGAGCTGTGAGTCCTAGCACATTGACTTCTCCAGGTAAGGTGTATGAAGTCTTGTATTGGAGACAGAGAGAAGCAAGTGTTTCTGATTTCTGAGCAAACTTCCAGGGATAAGAGGTGCTGAATCTCTGCAGTACAAGTGCCTCAGGACAAGATTGCAAAAATCACATGTGGGCTGGAAGACATTGTACAAAAGGGCTGGGAGTTTGAACTTTGAAGTTTGAGCAGTCCCTGCTGACTACATACAAAGTCTGGATGCATAAGGGAAACATTATCTCTGAAGACTGACAGAGTCCGGAGAAGATTGAAGTGAGTCTCACTGAAAGGCAAGGACTGGTGATCTCAGATACAAGACTAGAGATCAGGCACTGGATTCAGCCTGAGTTACCCAGGATTAGAGGCTCACATTGCCACTGTGTTCCCATTGCTAAAGAGAGACCCAAAACAAGGGCTTCTGGTATGGCACTTCTCAACTAGTGCTAACAGATATCACTGAAATGGACTGGTTTTTTTTATCACTGTAATTAAATTGACTGCATAGAATCATACAGACTCAGTGGACAATTTAATACCAACATGCTTGTAGGTCAAATCTACCATCACATCAAGGGAGAGAGACAGTAAGAGTTCATAACCAAGATCTCAGACTGACTGAAATACTGCAAAAATAACTGCAACCTGACAGAAAGAGGTCCTGAGTTTGAGTTAAGTCAAATTTTGCAGTGGAAGGGTCATGCATAGAATGAGAAGAGACCTCAAGTAGCTAAGGTAATTTTGAACAATAAAACAAAACCAGGAAGTACAGAAAAGCTCAGCTTCATGCTATATTATGAAGCAAAGGTAATAAAAATGGCGTGCTATTTGAAAGAAACAAACCCATGGATCAGTACAACAGAACAGAGTTTTGAAAAAACTCCTCAGACATATTCAACTATTTGATCCTTTACAGAAAGTTCAAAAAGTTATGTTGCATGAAAGCCTACTCAACAACGTGATGTTGGGAAAACTAGGAACGTTTACAGAAGAATCAAACTGCAATATTATTACTCACTATGTACTAAATTAAAATTAAACTGGATAAAAGATCTAAATATTAAAATAGAGGACTGGGGCCGGTGAGATAGTTCAGCTGTCTAAATCGCCTGCTTATGAAAGCTTAAGTAACTGCAGGGATCATGATTTCATCCCCAGCATCACATGCTGCACCAGCTCCACCCCCAGGACATACTGAGCCAGCCATAATTAATTAATTAATTAATCAATTAATTAGAGAGCTGGCCAAATAACTCAGTAGATTAAAGCACCTGCAAGCAGGCGTAGGGGCCGGGGGTTAAATCCCAGAGCCTGCCATGCTGGCGCCACCCCCAGGGCATGCTGAGAGGGCAACTGAGTCTGGGTGTGATGGTGCACACCTGTAATCCCAGCTCTTGGGAGGCTGTGAACAGGTGGATAACTATGAGTCTCATCTAGTAGTGAGACCCTGAACACCCTATAAACCCTTCCGTAAAATAAAAAAAATATTAAGTCACCTAAAATTCGAGATCCAGTCAAGAAATGATGGAGAAGCACACAGATACTTCACAAAGGAAGAAGAAATAAAAAAATAGTTCAACATTACTTGCCAATTTGAGAAATGAAAATTATAGCAATGCTAAGATTCCAACTCCATCTGGAAAGAATGGCAGTCATTAGGTATTCAAATAACAAATGCTAGGTTGTCTGTGTTAAAAAGGGGGGGGCATCCTGCACTTTAGTTGAAATGTTAACTTGTACAACCATTATAGACATCAGTATGGAGATGTCACAAAGAACTGAATTTAGAAATTTGATATGTCGCATTTATTCTTCTGCTAGATATCTTCTCCAAAGAGTTTCAATCATCTCCATACTACAGGGATGCTTGTTTACACAAGTACTACAGTGATACACTGTTTATAGTGGCACAATTTGTAGCAGCTACATGCTAGAAGCAGCCTGTTCACCCATCAAAAGATGATTGGAAAAATGCGATGTGGCATCTATACATATAAACGAATGCTACTCTGTTATTAAGAATGACAACTTTGAAACATTTGCAGGAAAATGGCAGCACCTGGAAAATATAACGCTGAGTGAAATAAAGAGGGCCTCGAAATTTAAATACTGCATGGCATCTCTCACTTAGTGAGGCAAAGCGCAAAGTGAAAGATGAAGGATGGACAGAGAAAGGTAAGGGGGCAGGCTGCATACAGAAGGAAAGTGGTACAGAGGAAAAAGAATAAGGAGTAGGAGGAAAAATGAGAAAAACGATGATGTGGCATATGCAGATCCTAATAATTTTAATCACTTAATCATTATATCTCATAACATGAGCTAAGAAAAAGAGAATCAAGTATGTAAATAATGACAGGGAAACTAGAGAAGAAGAGGATTAGAGAAAACCTACTGTAACACATGTGACTCCAAACTGATAGTGAATGTGTTAATTGCAACTATGTACTAATAAGAATGTTCAAAAGAATTATTAAGGGAGCTGTTGATCATTCACTGAAGCATATGGTTGATCCCATCTACTGGGAAAATAGTTTTTTTTTTCCTCTACAACAGCCTGTACAAAGGCTATTTACATTGAGCTTTATAATTTCTAATGACAGGGCTGAATATTTTACACATCTTAACCCTAAAATTTATACCATATGTGTTAGTCCATTGTCTATTAGTATAAAAACCCAGGAGACAATCAATTTATAAATTTATTTATTTGATCCTGAAGTTTTCAAGGCTCCAGTCATCCTCAGTGTTCTGGGCTGGTGGCAAGAGGGCAGTCATTGCAGGGAATCATGGGTGGAGAAGATCTGGTAAATTATGTCAGGCATCAGACAATATTCTGTACCCTCCAGTAGCTGTAATCTCCTCTTTTGCCTTGAGAACATCAAGAAAAGAGGATTGTATTTAATTTATTGTGTGCACAGCAGTCCTTCAATGTAAAGCATTTTCATCAGCTCCAATGTTCTCCAGAATGTTTTCCTATGATCAAAATCCAGATTTTTATCACTTTATCACTTGGCTTCTCATCTTTGCTACACTATGCTACCTATCCCTCTATACCACCTAAAAGCTTTAATTTACCTCTCAATAAAGTGCCTGGAAGACATAATATCCTACTTTATCTGCATGAGTCCTTTTGAGGATGTTGAACATAAAGACTCCCTGACACTCCACTCAGATATCACGAAACCAAATTACTAGGAGTACATTTAACTCTTTTTCTTTAACAAGATTGTGTTGATTGTAATGTATATCAGGTTGGGTAATCAATCCCTGAATAAAATGTAGTTCTCCATTCTGAACACTTTACAGTAAGTATGAGAACTGTTACCCATTTTATTTTCACAAGGTGCAACTGATTCCTGTATTTAGCCTTTAAATACTCTTCTCATCCTGTTGATTCCTTTTCATTTTGAACAAGCATTATACACTGATTTAAAATTCTGTGACAGAAAAATATTATGTGGAAAATAAAAGCCTCTTGTATTTTCTGCTTCTCATACTGAGTAAGCACCCATATAAATCCCTAGGTTTTTACACGTAATTATTTGTATGAACCTATAAAACCACAAGTTCCCTCATCGAAATACATGATTTTCTACTGGAAAGACTAAATACATTGACTCATAACACGCTTTTTCACATAATAATTCAGTTGGTTTATACAACTACATTTATAAATTTAACTCTCACTTTTTACATTTTCACATTTTGTGCAAAAGGGCCTTTTTTGTGCATGTAGTTTGTTGCCATATTTTGTCTTATATTTATATCATTCTAAAGGTAACGTCATACCTCTGTTGTCATAGATGGATTCATTTGGTATTGACAAAATTCATGGAATATTACAGGAAAGTAAATTCATTGCCCTCTCCTGTTAATGATCTTTTGCTTGATAGACTCATGTTTCTCTTTCAGTTTCCCTGTTTTCTTCTTTCTTTCTTTTTTTCTTTCTTGCTCTCTCTCTCTCTCTCTCTCTCTCTCTCTCTTTCTCTCCTCTCTTTCATTCTTTTTTTTTAGAATAGAATATCTATTAGGAAACAAAGCTTCTGTCCAAGAGGGGAACAGAAGAGGGTCCTAAGTGGGTTGCTCCTCTTTCTTTCTTTCTTTCTTTCTTTCTTTCTTTCTTTCTTTCTTTCTTTCTTTCTTTCTTCCTTCTTCACTTTTTTCTTCCTTTCCTCCCAAAATCTGGTTACTCAAGTATATTGTTCTTTCATATATGTTCATTCCACATTATTTATTAGTAGAAAGAAAAATAAATTAATATTCTCCCATCCATATTTACCGAAAACTTGCTTTATAGATTAGCTTTAATTTCGAATACCATTGATTTGTATCCCCTTCCCACACACCTATTTGGAGAATTTAAGTTCAATAATGTTAGTCCGTGTTTCAGTTGTTCTGATTCTGCCTAAGGTAGACTGCTAAAACAGAGAAGAAGCAATTATGTTCCTTCCTCCCCACTATGTCTTGCTTCTGAACTGATTCTAACGTAAGTATAGAAGACAAATATGACCTGAGGGACCTGCCTAGACAGGAGGCCTCATGTCTGTGGCCTGAAGTACCTTGCTGTGGCCTGCCACTCCCATGAGAGTGTTTATCGAGGTGAAGGCACTTCTGACCTATCTGTGGGGTGGTCTTTCCCATCCTTCTACAGGTTCAAGTTGCTTCTTTTTGATAGCTCTTTAAACCTAATGTTTTTCCATTGTTTTGAATATAGTACTGTTCTATGTAGTTTCTACAGTACTCCAAGATGTTGGCCTCCAGAAATGATCACAGCTGTAAGACAATGCTTCACTGAACAATTTTTTTTTTTTTGCTCAAAAATTTTTGGTAATTTAAAATACATAGAATTTGTAAGATATGTTAAACTGTAATTCATACATTTCTGGTAGAAGCATGAGCTTGTACAACAGTGTATTTTGTAGTTGTCCACTTCTAGGAGCTTATAGTCTACTTCTAGGAGCTTACCGAAATAATGTAAATACACACAGAGAGTGTCATATTGTGTAAATGTTACTTCTTCATATAACATAAACCTCAAGGTGGAAACAATACCTTATTTATCAGAAGAAAGGTATATAAATGAATTGTACTCTATTTGTAGAATGAAGCAGTAGTTATCAGTGAAAAGCAAGAAAGCAATGGTAATTACAACAGTATAACTTAATAATTAAAATGTCAGGTAAAAGAAAGGTATAGAATCATATGTACAGTTTGGTTCCATTTATATGTGACACAAGGGGCAAAAATAATCTAATGATAGAAATCAAATGATGTTTGCTATGATAAGGGTTGGCCAGAATAGACCATAAGGTAGTCAGTCACTCAAGAAACATAAATGTTCAGCTATTTAAAGCTCCTTAGGGGCACATAATTTTTATTGCTCACTAAAATGAATGCTTAATGCCAGGCGTGGTGGTGCATGCCTGTAATACCAGCACTCGGGGGGCTGAGGCAGGCGGACTGGTGCAAGTTCGAGACCAACCTGGGCTACAAAAGTGAGCTCAAGGTTATCCTGAACTGCATAATGAGACCCTGTCTCAAAAACACAAAAATAAATAAATAAATAAATAAATAAATAAATAAAATGAATGTTTAAAATCTCTGTATTTCACTTTATTTATTACATCTTGCACAAGTAAGATATATTTAGCTACATAGTTTTCAGAGAATGATTGAATTTTTTTAAACTAGAGTAATCCAGGCTATCACCTTTACATTTTGTTTTTATTTGCTCTAAGTGATGTTTGTCAGCATGCCTGTTGCCTGGATAGCTCTCATTCATCCTGCTGATTTCAACATAAAATTACATCTGTGGAGTCTTTTCTAAACACAAATCATTGTGGTCTCTTATGGAGACCCTACTGTTACTACAAATAGAATCTTTCTGGGAAATTGTCCACACTGGTGACAATTAGGAGTGACTGGTCTGACCTTCATAGGACACAATTTTGCATTTTTAGATATTTAAACTCCCCCAAACAATCACAGAATATCTTCATTCAGAAATTTCACAAAATATGAAGAAGTTTTGTGGAAATACTTTAAATTTGGAATTTACATTTTAACAAATACTTCTAAGTATTAATCCTTCTGACAACACTTTGAGAAACAGTATTGAAATTAATATCTCTGAACAATTTCTTTTTTTATATTTGAGGCACTAACACTTTATCTTACAATTTTCTTGGTAAATTCGTCTTTGACAACTTATTACATACCTTTAATCTCACAAAGACAAACGTATAATATGTCTTTCAAAATAAATATACGTGTGTGTGTGTGTGTGTGTGTGTGTGTAAAGCACTATTGGTATTATACTAGGTCATTATCTACGTGGACAAGCAGAGGATCCTTTTTTTTTTTTTTTTTCTATTTAATGGCAAAGTAGACAGTGGAATTGCTGGAAAAGAATGAATTCAGAAAGAATAATACACTTGTCTTTTTCGGTTTTCAGATTTATCTTATGCGTGGACCTTCAATGATAACCCCCTATATGTCCAAGAAGACAATAGGCGGTTTGTATCTCAAGAGACAGGAAACTTGTACATTGCCAAAGTAGAGCCGTCTGATGTGGGCAACTACACTTGCTTTGTAACAAACAAGGAGGCTCAAAGAAGTGTTCAAGGTCCACCCACTCCTTTAGTGCAGCGCACTGATGGTAAGATAATGAGTTACCTTGGAAATCTATATTGTGGCTCTCAAAGCCTGGGGAGATTTTCAGAGCTTTCTGCTTTTCTCTTGTTGACAGAAGCCAAATTACATGGGTTTACAGTTCAATTTACAACTCTGTTGAAAATCAGGTATTACCAAAGGTAAAATAAAAAGTTCCTCAACCCAGCTACATGATACACCATGCATTGTTCTGGATATACTAAGCCATACTCTTTATGGCATTGGAATAGTTAGCCTTTTCCTTGCTCAAGGGCTAGGCTGTAGATAATGATGTCGTTTGGGGAGCTGGCATGTGCGTATGTGTGCATGTGTGGATGATGCCAATTTTATACACTTGTATCAATATATTTTTAATGAACGTTGTTACAGTCTGCTTTAGGGAGCCTTTTAATTTCCATATTTACCTTTTTGTTTGTTTATCTGTTAGCAAAATGGGGGAAATGTTAATATCCAAGGAAAACAAAGCAAACTGACATTAATTGTAAGCACTGCAAAGAAGTATGAAACTTAAGATTAATACTACTTTGACGCCTTCAAGAAGCATAACTCAAATCTGTCTCTGATGAAGCTTGTAACTTAGTCATGTCATAGTTGGTATAAGATTTAAAGAGCTAGAAAGTCATTGAAGTAGAAAAATCCTCAAGTTGATTCTTTAATTAAATGTTCACAGTGGGATATGTAAAGACAGAAAATCTCTTAGTGCATTTTATGTCTAGATTTTGGATGTAAAATGCAATTCTGGGCTACAAAAGAATTTTCTCTCCCCCTGCAAAGAGTTTAAAACATGCAAGAATATGATGTCAATAAAGGCTTACAGAAGCATGGAACACGCTGCCTAGAGGGAGTTCTTATATAGGCACCTACATAATCACTAAGCAACCAAATGTTTTGCAAGGTGTTATTTGATATTTCAGCAAACATTAGATTTATTCTTAAGTCCATTTCTCTTTTTCCTTAAGTATAAATAAATAACTGGAGAAACTCATAAGCTGACAATTTCCATGGAGATTATAACTTTTCTTTTTAATTTTTTTTCTGTCAACACTTAGTTTCTTCTTTTTTTTTTTTTTTTGTCTTTTTGAGACAGGGTCTCACTATGGAGTTGAGGCTGGCCTTGAGCTCACTTTTGTAGCCCAGGCTGGTCTCGAACTCGCACCAATCCTCCTGCCTCAGCCTCCCAAGTGTTGGGATTACAGGCGTGAGCCACCACGCCCGGCTAACACTTAGTTTCTTCTCATTGCCTTCTTAATTCTTTTATTCGACCTCTTCTATTCCCTTCAGCATGTTCATAGTATAATAATACACCAAGCAATATTATTTTTCATAATATTAGTAAACTAAGTCTTTTCCAAGGCAGTATAGATGAAATATCCTATGTCAGGAAAACAAAAACAAAAGTAAAAATAAAATGACCAGTGTTTTTCAGTGTTTTATTTTCTCAACCATAAACTTATAAATTTGTATAATAATCAATTATTAAAAATTGATTCTTTGTTGTTTTACCTTACATATATATTGTATTTTTCAGACTTTAGACTATTGTATCAGTAGGCAAAACTCGATTTATTGTAATGATTTTTCACTTTAATATTTTGTATATATGTAAAAAATCATCAAACTTTTAAAGAATCTGTATGTGTCATTAATAATATTATTTAAGCTAATTAGAACAGCCTAGAGATTTGTTTGCTATAACACATCTTCTGGTATAATTATAAAATAATATATACTGTTTTAATCTAAATTTTGTCCATATCCGAAATTTTTCACTGAGAATTTTAAAATTGAAAAAGCAGAACCTTTTATAAATATACAACACACCAAGCAGCAAAACCTTCTTTTACTGACAAACAAATATGTATCTTTTTTATTCTGAAATTATACACTTATTTCACATGTTTTGCTGCAGAGATACAGATTTTCTGGACTGGGGTGCTGCCTATAAAATTCTGTCCAGTTATAACTGAAGACCTCCTCCTTTCTCATTCTCTCTGCCCACATGATGCTGGTGAAAGCTGAAGGGGTCCATGTATCTCTAGAGAAGGATCTTTTTTCTGAAAACTCAAAAGCATGTTCCTGGTTCCTATTTGGAAACACAACATTTTTACTAACACCAAATAATCTTTTTGATAATGAACAGTTTACTTCATAGAAAACTTCTATTCTCCAGAAATGCTGCTAGCTCTTTTGATATTTAACAGGTGTGATGGGGGAGTATGAGCCAAAGATTGAAGTGCGTTTTCCTGAAACTATACAAGCTGCAAAGGATTCATCTGTAAAACTGGAATGCTTTGCCCTTGGAAAGTAAGGTGTTTTTGTTTTGTTTTGTTTTTTTAAACTGGTTGCCTTAATTTTTTTTTTTTTTTGAAAAGCCATTTTATTATTCAAACACTGCTGTGAGGTCAATTATCAGATAGATTTCAGATGCTGGGTCATCATGGAACTTTCCAAATGGAATTTACACAAACGTGTCTAATACTTTTAAAATGATTGGAGCAGCAATTCTTCTCTAAATGTGCTGACATTTCTTTGGGTATAATGAGGCCCATTAAAGTCAGCACATTGCAAACAATATGTGTAGCTGCATAGGATGGTGGATAAGTTGCTAAACATTGGACATGTCCTTCACTTTCTGTTATGTTACATCCAGAAGTGCAAAGCCTGGAGTATCTACTTGCTTAATTAATCAGCTGATCTTATAAATGAAAAGACTGCACTGCTCCTTTCCAAAGTAAGAATAATTAAAGTCCATTGTTCAAAGAGGATAATTAGAATTGAGTCCAACCTGTCCTGCCAATACCCTAGGTAGTTTGCTTTGCACAGTGAGGGTTGTACCTGGAACAGGTTTGGAATAATTTAAGCCAGCAGAAAATCTGCATTTTTAAAATGGAATACCCAGAATATCTCCTTGATTTTTCATGACACTCAGATTTTACTGTTAAGACTAAATACGTGAATCTCTAGGAGAATGACATAATTACTAGATCTATTTTCAGTGTGTCTATGAATTACTGTGTTGGGTGGTGAAATTCAGATTATGGCACTAACACACGGGGACTATAACACTCTCCATTTTGTAAGTGTACTGGCTATGGTCATGCCTATCTGCAGAACATACTTTAAATGCTAAGAGAATTGAATCTTACCTTTAAATGTAGAGTTCATTTCTACTATGGCATCTACTATGACATCATGTTTAGAATCAGCTTTTTTCTGAAGTGCAAAACTACCTTATAATACCATTTTTGATAGTTAAATGTACTCAGCAATCCAAAAGTTTCTGGGTACTGAATCTTTTCATTTTCAGCTCCACAAATAAAATTGGATATATTTTTAAATTAATTTTCTCATGACATTTATTTCTAATTGATTGAAGTTATCATATTTTATTTTAATTTAGTACTGGCCTCAAAATAAGTGTCCAATAAGTAATTACTGATCGATGAAATTATTATTAAGAAAGTGACAAGTAGACCCTTAAATGAGTTCCCATTGGTTTACCTTAAAGGCTTAATGAGTCTGCACTATTTTAAGATTTTTCAGTGAGATTTACAAAAAACAAATACTCATTAGTGAAATACTTTGAGATACTCAAATTGTTATCTTAGAAAAGAAAGCCTATGAAAGATAAAAGTTTAAAAGAACATTAATAGTTATTCTAACATATTTGGTATCAGGAAACATAGATTCATTAAGCAAAATATATATTTTTACGTGACAAAAACAACAGAGAAAATTATTCAGGCAAGTACTCAGGAATCTAATTTAAATACTCTAATAAAAATGAATACTCTAATGAAAATGTTAAAGCATAAGTAACCAAATTACTTGTGGTTTAATATCGTATGTACAGTAAAATCTTTGTGAGAATAATTTCTTCTACTTGTAATCCAAAATACTTATATATCTGAGCAGCGACAGAGACCAGTTATGATCATGTGATGACCATGTGACCAATACAACAATTCTACTGCAAGACACTGCTTATTAAGCTCAACTTCTTATAAGCATTGGTGCATCCTGCAGAATATTTGCAGATAAAGATACTCAGTATCCAAAGTTTGAATGTGCTTTGTAATCTCACAGGACTGTTCTCTTTGTTCCAGTTTATATGAAAAATGGAGGCATAGGACAAATAAGGAAATAATTTCACTTCAAGCTTCAACTCTGAATTCAGGAAACTTTGAGGAAATTGTGAGATAAAGGCTTCAGAAATCACTGAGAGCAGATTCCGTCCTCAATTATCTCAAGAGAAAAATGATCATGTGTGAACACATAATCTCTATGAGTGTTCATGTTCATATCTAAAAGAAGTTAAACAGAGGGGCCCGGCAGGATGGCTCAGTGGTCTAAAGTGCCTGCTTAGGAAAGCTTAGGCAGTTGCAGGGACCGCGGTTTGATCCCCAGCACCACATGCTGCGGCAGCCCTGCCCTTAGGGCAGGCTAAGTGGGCCATAAAAACAAATAAATAAACAAACAAACAAAAGTTCTGAAACAAGAAAAAAATTTAAAAAAATAAAAGAAGTTAAAGAGATATTTCACGTGGCTGCTTTGAAAATTAAAATGAGTCATATATAAAAACACATAGTATTGATGCTTTTACATAGTTCATAGATGTTCTTTGACTCTTCTGAAGCTATATGCAGATTCAGCTTGGTAGCCAGTATTTCAAGCAGTAGAGGTGACACAACCACTTGAAACTACAAGGAAACCAATAGGTGTCTCAGAGACTGTTCTGCGCATGGCACTGCCCTCTGCATCAGGACTGACATTTAGGAAAGCAGTCAGGTTCAGTTAAGAAGTGAAAAAGAGAAGTGGAATGGCAGTTCCACATGTTCAATATATTCTATAAATTGCTACGTATTCATTTTCTTAATTTCATGTATGTTCAAAGTATTCAAATCTATACAAAATTAAACTGTACAAAATAAAATGTACACTCTTAAAATTAAAATACAAATATATACACTATTTCATATAATTAAACTTGTAATCTTAGACACAGGAAAATCTATCTTGGTAAAGCTTATTGATTACTTCAATGTATTTGTCTTTAAATTTATTTGGAAATCAACCTTTGCAAATGAAATAATATGAAATTAAGAGCCAAAAATGGACCAGCCAAATAGCTTAGCAGATTAAAGCACCTGAAAGCTGCAAGCAGGCTCAGGGGCTGACAGTTCAATCCCCAGGCCTGCGGCTCCAGCCCCACCTCCCAGGGTGCACTGGACAGACAGGGTAAGGTGGTTGCCAGCTGTAATCCCAGCTCTTGGGAGGCTGTAAACAGGTGAGGGACTTACAGTGCAGGTAGTAAGATCCTGAACATTCTGTAGATCCATCCCTTAAAAAATAAAAAATAAAAATAAATTCAAAAGACATTTATGTACCACATTATTGAAATTTTATTGCATTTTCATTGAATGAAATTATGTGGGAATAGTTAGTGTACTTTTGAAAGCACACAAATGTGAACCACAATTGCAAATACGCAAATATGAACCATATATCTATATATTTTATTTCTATATTTATCTGTATGCTAATCATTTTCAAGAAAAAAAATTTGTCATTTGAAAAATATTGAAAATTCTTATTACATTACCACATACTATACCAATTCAAACAAAATAACTTCTTTGCTATGCTACTGACTAGGGTATACGTAAAAATGGCAATAGATAAACAATTGGGAAATCAGGTATTTGGGAGGGAGAAGTAAAATAAACATCACATATTCAGTTCTAGATCATATTATTAAACTTTAATTTTAATATAAACCAGTTCCTAAAATAAGATTCATTTTCATTAACTATTTGTAATATGTACCACACACATTTACATACTTAGGATATACTTTCTATTCTTGGAAACATTGTTTCTTTTGATGCTGTATATTGTTTTGAAATTTACTTACTTGGCTCTGTGTTTTTTGGGCGTTGTGTATCTGTACATTTTAGGTGAATAGTTTCAAAAACTGTTAGGCATAACAAAAATATTATATTTAACTTTATCCTCCTTCAACCAATGGTATTTCTATTATATTTTACATCATTTGCAACTACCCTCAGTATCTATATATGCTAACAATTCTTTACACATTATTTTTCTCTTTTTTATGTATTTAGTACAGAGTCTACAGGGTCTCACTACACATCTTGGAATTATAGTGATCTTCCTGTTTGCAGCCTCCCAAGTGCTGGAATTACAGGCACACGTTACCATGCCCAGTCTCAATCCCTGTCTCAGTGCATCCTGGGGCGGGTCCCACATGTCACAGAAGTAGAACCCAGGTCCCTGCACTTGTCTAAGCAGGTGCTTTAGTCTTCTGAACTATTTGCTTGCCCCTAAATTATTTTTCTCATTTTCATCTCTATTTGAAAAATTCAGTTAGGACTACCTTTCAATTATTCATTCCTTGCATGTCCATGTTCCATCTGCTGCTGAGGGCACCTCAAACAGACTTCACTGATAATCTATTGTATTTTATTTGAAGCATTTCCTTTTGATTCTTTCTTATGGTTTCTATCTTTGTGTTTGCATTGTCTATCAGTTTTTGCATGTTCATTCTTTTCGTTACAGCTTTTCACATATCAATCAATGATTTTAAATTACTATGCTTGCTAATTTAATTGTAAACTTTCAGTTGGTTATTCCAAAATTTTTATTTTACTTGCAACTAGTTCTGCGTAGTGCTTTATATCTTCAGACTATGGTTTTACCATTCTTTGTTAGGTTTTGATGATACCAGGAATGATATATTATTAGGTATAAGGAACTGAGACGACAGGTCTTCTAGGGTGAAGTTTAATATTCCTTTGGCAAAGAATTAGGCTATACATACTATGTGGTATAGTTCTGATATATGATCTAATCTTTCTAGTGTCTTTATTTTTGTCACTATAGGCAGCTTCTTTGGGATTCCCTACAGGCAGCGACTTAAGTAGACTGTGAAGCTTGCCGTTGTTTCAACTGTAATGCTTAGCTATTATGCAAGTGCCCTGTGGATTCTGTGGCAGTCAGTTCTTGTTTGCTAATTCTATCAATTCAGTCACTTATAAGTCTGTATCTATTCACTATATTTTCTTTAAGTTATAATTATCATTGTTTTGGCTTGTTTAGATTCCTAGCATGTTTAGGTTTCATAGTAAACATCGTTGGTCTTACACTATTGAATGTTCGGCTATAATATATTCACATAAAAATTGATCTTATTCTAAGAATAAATTAATCTATGAATCTGATTGATCTTTTTGTAGCTATAAAGTATCCTAAGAGTCGTTACATAGTAAGCCTTAAGACAGACTTACTACTGAGCATCCCTACTGAATTCTCTGAATGGCCATTAATTCTTTGCTCATTTCTCTACTGAAGCTGTGATATCTTACATCCCTATTTGTCCTCTGAAAATTGTTTTTTGCCCAGTCTTATAGGATGCCACCTCTGTGTCAACCTCTGTACAGGGTTCATTCTGTAGTGACACCTTTCCTATATTCTGCCCTTTATTTCCAGTCATTTCATCCACTCAAATTCTGAACTTTGTCTTCTCCACTCATGAAACAATCCTTTTACTATGTCTCTTCTCCACACTTTCTTATCTGGAAAGCACTTCTGTACAAGGTTAACAAAAGCTTATTTGCTATATTTTCCCTCTTCTGAGAATCCAGATTTGTGCTGTCTGTTGCTAACTTATTAGAAAAAATTATGATGTGTGTTTGCTTATTTTTAAGATGTGTGCAGTTTCCTACTGGGGCCTAAATACAATCCTAACATTCCTCTATTTCCAGAGGCCAATTCAAGTATTTAGCGTTCATTTTAAATGTAAATGTAGTTAATTCTAGGAAAGCTAAGTGATTTTGCCAGTATTGGTTGTATCTGGAACTTTAATGTCTCTCAGGGATTCTGATTACAAGCCTTAAACTCATAACAGTTGAACATTCATATCAAACTGCTTTTTTATATTATGACCTACTGTGCCTAAAGTAGATGTAGTATATGTCTTTATTATGAAGATATCTTACTCAACAATGACTTGGAAATTTCATTAAAATATTTGCCATTACCTTTTAGAGTAAAATTGTGAAAGTATTTCTTTTGTATATCAGCTGCTACTTACTAATATTTCAGCAGTAAGGATTTAATTTTACATGTTAAAAGTGACAAAATAATTCCAAATATAGACTTCTAAAAATTCCAGTTATACCTTAATAAGAAAAAATAAGTGTTTCAGAAAGATACTGAGAGTCAATGAAGAGAGTAAAGCCCACTGTTTTTGTATGACATTGTTAATTTATACCATTTCAAAATATATTGCTACAGGTGACCAATAATTCAAAAAATACAGTTTGAGGAACAGGAACCAAAATAATGGGGTGGTAGATGGAAAGTTCTGGAAAGGCTGTCTGTGAAGGTTCAGTCATGATCAAATGCAATTAAACTACTATGGACTAATGTAGGTATACAATGATTTAAAAAAATGCTTGATCCAAGGTTACTACGACTTTTGGGATTTTCAACTCACACTGTGTTTGAGTGTGAGAGCAGACACAATCACAGAATTTAACTCTCAGCTTCATCTCGTTTGTCAATCATGGGTGACTCAATTATCTAAGCTGAAAATGAATTGGTTTGTGGAACACCCTATGAAACTCCAGGAATAGATGTCATGCGAATGTGGTATGACTGACTGAGAGATCCATGTGTCTAAAATAGGAGCCTTTGAATTTAGTGAAAAAAATTTATATCACCTATAAATCAATTCTGATGCTTTTGTTTGAAAAACTTTTTATTTTAAAAATCTTCATTAGTAACTTTGTTGTCATGCTCTCAGTTGTAAGTAAAATTAGCTGCATTGTGTGTTCCTGTGTCCTTTACATATAGGATTGTTTTTATGTGTCCATGCATTTCACATTTATCTATTCTCATATTTTAAACAAGTGAAACACAGCTTGGCTATTAGTGTCAAACAATAAATTAGCAGTCTCACCACAATGCTTTTAGGTGCTCCAGAACTTTAAGAGGATAGCAGAGCCCTTTTCTGTGTGTGTTCTTCTCCTTACAAACATGGGCATAATTGCATATATTATTCTGCTGTGAGTCTTCTTAGTTCACAAAAGGTGACAAAAGCAACTTTTTAATCAAGGTAGGTGCCCTGAGATTATTCAGAGCCTTTGCAAGCTCCTTCAGCTATCCTAATCGTTTCCAATCTCATTGTCTACTATGCGGTTTGTCCTTTTTCCCTTTCATAGACTGGGCAGAAAACAGAATATATTGCTAGGCATAGTTTTCTCATCTATGACAAAGATTATGCTAAAACTTAATCTTTGTGTTTGATAATGGTTTTGCATTTTAATGTAAAATTTTGTTTGATACACAGTTTCTATGAATTTTAAACAATACTAACATATATTGACAAAGCCTGAAAATCTGAGAATGAAATCTTAAATCTAACATTTAGAAATTTAAAAGCAGCACTAAGTCTCAGCAAACTCTTGGATACACATCCACATATTTTAGCAGTGAATAATTCATTGGTTAATTATTATCTATTAGGATTTGAAAGCTGCATGAAATTTCTGAAGAGCATAGTCTGAATTTAAAAGGTCAAGCATTAAGTTTAAAATTCCTCTGTAAATAACTGGATACTATTGGTCATGTCTTTATGTTCATAATGAAGACAAAAGTAGATTGATCAATTGATCACTAGGTAAATGTAGAAGGATCATTGAAGGACTGTAGATACTATTAATGTCACCTAAGAGAGTTCCTCCATCTTATTAAAAAGTCAATAAATAATAATTGATTCGTCAATCCTGGGAATTCCTGAAACTGCTATGGCTGAAGAGGTGAAAAGTAGCACAGCTGAGAGAAGGAAATTGTTTCTATATAATAAGTTTTCATTTTTTTTAATGTGATCCTTGGGAACTTTACAACAACAATGGGCTTATTACTTAAATATTTTGCATTCAGTCTTTGTAAGGATTATTGACATGCTCTTACTTATTTTGGGGGCAAATTGTACACCAATTTTTTTTAAACCAGCACTTACATATCAAATGTCTCATTTATCAATAATTAATTCCTTTAGTCTGTCATTCCAGAAATGTTCTCTGAGGGACAGCCACTAGGCTCTGGGGAATTAAAGATGAGAGAAAAGGTATGAGGAGCAGCACTGTAATGGAAATAAACTTACGAAGCTTGGAAAGCACGCATTTCTATGAGGATCAACTCTTTTCTTCTACATTTTCAGTGGAAAATGATGTTTATCATCCTTTCTGTTATTGTCCCTTGTTGAACTGATATTGTACAGGATCACTCTCAATTTTTTTGAAGTATAAATTTTAGGATATTATTTGTGCTATTTTTAATGAAAGAAATGAGAGACTGTTATTAATAATAGTTTCAAAACCCAGAAGATGAGCTGTTAGTTAAAATGATTCTATGAATTCATACACAGGTTTTCTGATTATTAACATCTTATCTTTTTTTTTTTTTTTTTTTTGTCTTTTTGAGACAGGGTCTCGCTATGCAGTTCAGGCTGGTCCTGAGCTCACTTTTGTAGCCCAGGCTGGTCTCGAACTCGCACCAATCCTCCTGCCTCAGCCTCCCGAGTGCTGGGATTACAGGCGTGAGCCACCACGCCCGGCTAACATCTTATCTTAATGGGGTACATTTGTTACAATTAATTTGCCAATAAACTTTTAGTAGCTGAAATTTATACTTCATTCAAATTTTCTTATTTTTTCATTTACTTCATATTTTCTTTTTCATCCTTTTTCTTTGTCCTTCCTTTACTTCTTCATCCTTCTACTTTGTCTTTTTTCTTCTTCATTGTCCTTCTTCCCTTCCTCCTCCTCCTCCTCCTTCTCCTCCTCCTCCTCCTCCTCCTCCTCTTCTTCTTCTTCTTCTTCTTCTTCTTCTTCTTCTTCTTCTTCTTCTTCTTCTTCTTCTTCTTCTTCTTCTTCTTCCTCTTCTTCTTTTCATTTTTTCTTGTACAAGGTCTCACTATGCAACTTAAACTCATAGTGACCTTCCCGTCTCAGCCTCCCAAGTGCTAGGATTACAGTCCTGTGCCAGCACGTCCAGACTCCATGGCCTGCACAGCATGCCCAGGGATGGAGCCAGCACAGCACATGGTCCAGAAGTTTATTGTTGTAGCAAACGTATTTTTCCCTTTTTCTACTAGATGTTTAACCATGTGCACTAGGGGAGGACTAATGCATTGACCCTCAGTGCAGCCTTATGCCATATCTTTACACCTATGGTTCTGTACCACTTAACACTGAATGTTCGCATCACCCTAACTCCTCTTGGCTATAACAATATTGCAGACTCAGACATATTTTCGATGTCTTTGATGATTTTGAGAAGAGTTAATAAGTTTTATTTTGTGATGTTCAATAAGAATTTGTCACATAGAGTGTAGTTACAGGTTTTGAGGAGAATGAATGAATAAGCAGAATGCCATTTTAATCACGCCATAATATGGTTACAGTTCTATCCAAGTAAGTCATGACTTCTGATGCAGGCCCATTGCCTGGCAGAATTCACCTTCTGTAGGATTTTCTATGTGCAAAAGCTCTTTGTTTTTCCCTTTCCATACTGATTCTTTGAAAAGAAGTATGTGCACGTGATATTCAGTTAACAATTAGAGAGTTGTAGTTTATCTCCTGTGGAATATTGAGTATACATTATTTAGAATTCTGCCTGCTAGATTGATCATTTAACTCCCACTTATTCACTTTTTTAGTATTTGATTTATATCAGCACTGACTTGTGTAATCTGATATGGTTTTACAGATTTTGATGCCTAAATTTCTTTACCTGGTACAACTGGGAACTCTTTTATTTAGCACTTTGCTCATTGTTACATCCTCACCAGTGTGTGCAGTAGTGTGTTTGTGTGTGTGTGTGTGTTAGCACTTATTTCTCCAGCTAAGCAATGGTCCAGGCTCACACTCTGTATTTTCCCTTCTAGTCCTAGGGCAGTAATGTCCTAAGAATTCCTTCTGTTTTAAATTGAGGATAATGTTGGCACCAATATCTGGGTATTAGTTCTCTGTCCTCTTTTCTACTGGAGAATCATTCAGTCAATTTCAAATGACCAAGCCAAAAAAAATGTAAATATAACACATTATATTTACATATCTAAATGTTTTCATTTATAACCATATGACCACAGTATGTGATGAATATCTATTTTTATGCTTTTCCCTGATTGTAGTCCATTATCATATGGATTTCATTGGTCTTCTCTTTTTGACTAGTAAATTCCAAGTACAATAATACTATTATAATTTTATATTTCCTCTATAAAGAATGATAATTGTAGTTTCCTCTATAAACAGTGATTATATACATATATATATATATATATATATATATATATAATTGCATTAATTTTGAGCACCAACCAGGAATAAATAAAAATTTCTGTTATTCATAATGCACTAGCATTTGAGATTTTTAAATATTTTTCAGCCATCCTAATAGGTGTGATTTTGTACTTCATTTGGAATTCTCTAGATAAAACACAAAACAATCAAATGTAAAGGGCACCTAAGAAGCAGGAAAGAGGAAAGCAAAGAAAGGAAAAGAAGAAAATGAGAAAAAGGAAAATAGAAATAAGTGTATGCAAATAAGGAGGGGAAAGGGGGTTGGAGGGAGGGTAGTGGTAGGAAAGAAGTAATCAAGATAATGTGTGTTGAGATATAAGCTTATAAGGAATGCAAATCATACTTCCAATTCCTGAGCATGCTATATATTTTTAATTTGTTCAGAACTTTTAAGCTTATTTGCATGAAAGCTTTTTTCTTCATATAAATATTGTACATATTATATCATATTTAAATATGAAGATTTCAATTTCTCTGTGAATATAAATTATATTTTTAATTGCATTCTTACTCAAATTACAAATGTCATTGCTGGGGTAAAAGAAAGTAATGAACTTCCTCCCACTTACCTCATAACTTGTGACCTATGATTAACTATTTACTAGTTATGGAATTATTTTTGTTAATTTTTTGAAATTTTTACATTTTCAATTATAAGCAAAAATAGTTTTCTTCCTTTCCACTGTATATACTTTTATTTTCATTTTCTTATGTTACTACATAAGGATTTTATGATAACTCTAATATTACATGCAAGGATTTTTAATTTGGTGTTGACCAATTGCTGAAGAAGTATCTTTGCATTCACCTCTGGCTTAGTTTGAAAGCTTCAGCTTCTCATTTCTAACAGTGTCAGCTCTGTATTTTTTCTTATTATTTTCCAAATTAAGGAATTTCCCATATATTCCTAGTTTGCTGAGTATTTTATGAATGGGTGTCAAGTGTTACCTGATGTTTTTTTCATCAGTTGATATAAAAGGAATATTTTCCTTCTAATAAGTTGCATATTTCAAGTTCTAAAATATTTATTTAATCTGCACATATTTGGCCAGTGCGATACTTGGCCAACTTGGAAATCAACCATTTTAAAGGATTTAAATACTATAGGCAGAGTTTACTCTAGATGTACTTTTCAGCCTCCCAAGCATTGGGACCACAGGCGCAAGCCAACACCCCCAGTTTCAATCTCCATCTCAGCCCTCCCGGGGAGCCAAGCAAGCATGGCACCACTGGGGATCAAATCGGCCCCAGGCACTGTGTCTGCCTAAACTGGAGCTTTAATCCCTTGAGCTATCTGTTCGGCCTCTGATTTGACTTTTTAAAAGAGAGTATAGGAGAAATTCTATTTCTTCTTTTGTATACTTAGAGAATTCATCAATGAAACAATTTTGGCCTGATGCTTTCTATTTTTAAGATTTACGGAGTTTTGCCTTGTTTATTTTTTTTTTAATTTTATGTTTTAAACAAAGAGAAACATTTATTTTCAAAACAAGATGAGGAAATTAACAATAGTTATTCCATTGCATATTGTTATCTTGAAAGTAGTTGCTCAGATTTGGAAATACAGGCATGTAAAATTGATCAAACAATATAAGCACTAACCATTCCTTTCAATGAACTTATACAAGTTAGAAGTAAAATTATCTTAACTATTATATATATATATATATATATATATATATATATATATATATATACCTTTTCTTTTTATTTACATTACCGCTTTCCTCCTTCCTCTCATCCCACTTCTCTGTTGCTTTTCAGCAGTTTCTTTCCCATTCACAGTGTTGCACCATTTGGACCTTATTTATTCTTTCAGTTTCCTACACTAGGGAGACAACATAATATTTACACTTGTGAATCAGGTTTATTGTGTTTATAAGTACGGTCTCTAGTTGTATCTCTTTGCCTACAAAAGCCTCAAGTTTATTTTCTTTATAGCTGTATGGAATGTCATTTTATAAAATACTGCATCTTCTTTTATCCATTCCCTAGTTGACGAGCATTTGGGTTGTTTCTAAGATCTAGTTGTGACAAACTGTGCTGCTGTAAACATGGGTGCACATATATCTCTATGGTATGACGTTTTCATTTCATTTTGAAAAATAATCCAAAGGAGGATAGCTGGGTTGAGTGGGGCCTCTAATGGTAAATTTTTGAGGAATCTCTATACTGATTTCCACAGTGATTGTACCAGTCTATACTCCCCACAACACTGGAGAAGCATTCCTTTTCCCTGACAGCCTCTCTAGCATTTTTCATAAAATCTGTCCTTAAAAGTGCTTTTAAGGACTGAGGATAGAGCTCAGTAGAATAAGTGCTTGCCTGGCAAGCCAAGTCCCTGAGTTCAATCCCTGGTAATGCAAAAAAAAGAAGAAGAAGAAAAAGAAGAAGAAGAAGAAAAAGAAGAAGAAGAAGAAGAAGAAGAAGAAGAAGAAGAAGAAGAAGAAGAAGAAGAAGAAGAAGAAGAAGAA